>JAGDQP010002185.1:0-57190 GCA_022664845.1 Lepisma saccharinum
TGCTATCAATGATGTAGTTTCATACCAAATTTCACTGTTCTATCTTTAGTCGTTTAGGCTGTGTATTCTTTGAAATTTTAGGTTTGGCGGCCATTTTGAATCCAAGATGGCGACCTTTTCAAAATGTCGGAATTTTTCCTTTATCTACTTATCATCCTCTACCTTCATGCCAAATTTCATGTTTCTAGCTTACTCCAAACACCCTAAACAATATGATGAGTGAGTCAGTGAGTGAGTGAGTGAGTCAGTTAGCCTAAAATGTGTAATTTCAGGGGTCCACAACTAGAACATAGTTTGAGATACGAATATGAAATTTTGTACATCTGCACATATTTACCATATCTCCTTAACGGCAAAAGCTCATATTCCAATCTTTAACATCTTTTTTCTTACGGGGCCCCCAAATCGTCGATTTTGCCATAAACTCTTGTTCCTGTATAACATGCTTGTGGCAGTGCTGACGTTTTCTGACGTGAAGAACTTGGCTCATGCACTGCCGTGCATGTTGATAAAAAAGCTTTATAAAGACATTCTTTTCTTAAACAATTCGTACTAAAAAGTAAAAAATAATTTTGATTATGCATGACTAAAAAGAAAAGCATGAGGCGCGGTCGTCTCATATACGGTCATTTTATATATTCTTCAATTGGCGTGTCTCAGGCTTTTCTGTTTAGTCATGCATAAACAAAATTATGTTTTACTTTTTAGTACGAATTGTTTAAGGAAAGAACGTCTTTAAAAAGCTTTTTATTATTTTTTTTATAAAATAGGTTGGCAACACGGATATTGTGTAACTTTGATTTCATTTCTTGTGAATTAGCTCTGATTTCTTGTGTAATGGAATAGTTTTGATTTCTTGTGTAACAATTAATATATTTTTTTATTTAACCAGTAACTATATTCTGCGCTAATAGAAAATTTTATGATTAAGAATAAAGCTAGAAATAACTATGATAAAGAAATGAAAAATAATTATTTCCAATCTCTGAATTTCCATTATCAAGAATTTGTCAGTTTAAACTATAGTTAAGATGTGATTTTTGTCCTAATTCAACAAGTAGTTACTAAAGATAGAGTCTACTGATAGCGTGGGATCTAAACCACACTCGGTTTTTATCCAGGATGGAGTGCAGATCCACAAACCAACATGCGATGAAATTCGCCACCAAAGTAGTCTTCCGCTACTGCATCGACTCTCTACGGTAGCTACATTACAGGACATCACATGCCCCTGTAATTTACACAACAGATTTGACTGACTATGCAATATATTTTACATTATTTTGACTCATACTCTCTATTTAAATTTTAATTTAATTCTGTCACATTTTCTTTAATATTTTATTGAAAGGAACATTTGTTTAATTCACGCAAGATCACTAAATAATGTTCCAGAATGATAAGAAAATAATTGTCTATTATTATTGCTATTTATTTCTGCAGGGACAAAGGAAGTGTTATTGCAAAAATGAACGTAATCTTAGATAAGGCTAAATATGAGAAAGGAAGAGCGCTGAAAGATGAGCAGAAATCCGTGAAGAAGGCGTTAGAAGACACCGTGTCAACTGGAAGAGTTGGTGCTTTGACTGTAGATCCTGATTATTTGGTTTTTGAACCATTGTCATGTAAGAGCATTTTTACTAGTTAAGATTTATCTTGGTTGTAAGATCTTTCTTCAAACTCATTAATATTTCATTAAAGAGTTTGTATTTGTTTGTTTGTACATATTTCGTAAAATAGGAACAAATTATGAAGAACGGTAGTTCTTCGAGTGACATGACAAAAGACTCTGTTAGTAGCACTCTATGTATACAGCTAATTTCGGATCTAGCAAACTAAAAGCCCGATTTTGATGCTTGAACTTGCATTTAAAAGCTCTTTGCTATACTAAGACACAGAAAAAAAATGGGTCGCTAGGAGGTTTGAAGAAAAATTCAGAATTTCACATTTCTAATTATAGCAATGACCCTAGACTATATATGCGGACGAAACTTCGGGATCGTTATCTACGCTTCAATATCTTTCAAACGTATCACACGTCAAAATAGGTGAAGGGGTTCAGAAGTGATGACTTTTTAGCCCAATCACAGAATTTTAAAAAATGATAGAAAATGATCTGACATTTTGTCTGTCTTTTTGCTTTAGCCCAAAATGGTTGGTACCAGAGGAGTTTGAGGATCAATTGCGGGTCTCGTAGGAGGGAAATTTATGCTTATTCTTTAATATAAGTTACCGTTTTCGAGATACGGAGCCTACCATGGTCCAAAATCTATCTTTTGTATGAAGACTATACACTTTTTTTAACAGACAGCCTTACAAAATAAGTTATATCAGTATAAAAGCCCTTTCGGAGTAAAGGGAAGAGTGACACAAGAATTCAACTCACAAAAGAAGTGATATCCATTTTGCGAGTGATTTTCTTTGTGTTACTGTGGGGGAAGGGAGGATACTAAATCTCTTAATTTTATTACAAAGGAAACACTTCCACCATAGTGACACAAAAAAATAACTTCTTTTGTGAGTAGAATTCTTGCGTCACTCGTCCCTTTATCCAGAAAGAGATTTTATACTGATATATTTACATTAAGTTGTTATTACGAATTTCTTTTCATGTTCTTGAATATCAGTCCTTCTTAAAATATGCAATGGTAAATAAGCAAGGTTTCGAATAAAAATTAGTGTCGTATTTTTTTGTAACTTAATGTCAGATTCACTAAGCTTCAGTATTTTAAGCTTATGTTTAATTAAATCAAAACAATTGTGTATTAATCGTTACTCTGAATCTGTTCTCAATTTCTCATTCTGGTGTCTTGAGTAAAAGAGACACATAAGTATTTTCTTTTTTAAACTATACTTGAGTTTCCACTTACTAATGATATATCATTGTTATTAGTACCCTTTGTTGTTTAATGTTGAACCAATATCGTGTATTCTTGAGACTTTACACGTGAGCATATTTTGTTGGTAGCTAAAAAGCTAGCGTAAGTCTACAAATTAGAAACTCGAAATCCGCTATGATTTAATGTTACCTTTTGTTAACTACTATCATGAAGAGTAATCTTGCTAGAGAAAATAACACAAAGAAAGTTAATTTAGATTTGACAGCAAATAGAAAGTGGATACTTCGAAGAGTTTGTTTGTGTGTGTTTCTCAATGTAAATAGATTGAAATTTATTGCTGTCTTCACATTTACAATACTATAAAGTGTTATTTTCTTATTTATTTAATTCTGGTTGAACTTACGTATTTTTTAGAGTTATAATTTATTTTCGAGAAACTATACGTATAAAAAGAGCGATTAATCCAAGTTACTGTAGTGTCTGTAATTTTTATACGTTACCTTCCTTATAATGACAGTTAGTAAGTTAAATATGTTTAGAATCATTTCTGATTAAGTAAAATCTTCAAAATCTTTATAAAATTTAGATATTGGATAAAAAATAAATGTTTATGATATAATTTAATGTTGACGCATCTTTTTTAACATTTACAGTGACATCGAGTATTTCTCCGGAAGATTCAGCCAGTAGCGAAGGATTTGGTTCGTCGATAGCTAAATTGTATATAGTAATTGGCTGCATTATTGCACTGGTTATAATTGCAATAATTCAAGCAGGCTGTACGATATACAAGACGACGAGAGAGCCGACCTATAGCCATAAGGTATGTGCACTTTGTACACTCTGAAAATTTAGTGTTTATTTTAGATATACTATTTATTTAGAATAGCAAGTTTTTCGAGTTCAATATAAATCTGCTCAAGAAATCAACGACTAAATTTCGAATCCCACCGCTATATTCTTTGATACTTTTTCTTAGTAACGAGGTCAAATATATAAATATAAAATCAACTAACCACATTTCTTTTGAAAGCATCTATTTTCCACGTAACTCAATGAAATTGTATTCAAAGTAATTGTATTTTACAAGGATTTTCTGTTCGTCAGTTTATGTTGGCAATTATTCTGATTCTTAAGCAACACAAACCATAACATTGAATACTAATTTGTACATATTTTTATTAGGAACTTTCAGTAGAATTAAATATGTTTTCTTCATTTTAAGATATTTCTACAAACTAACAAAATTCTTTGTGAATATAAATAAAATTCATTGTTTTTTACCAAATAAATCAAAATGATAATATGTACTTCAGTCACATTGTATATCTTCGTATGTCATTTACATTTTCCCTAAAGATGACTTTTGCCGTTTTAAGTGGGACAAATAAAATAGGGTAAGTGTCGAGAATACGTTCTAAGGTTCAATTAATTCCTAGTCACGTCAAAGACACAAATGTTTGAAGGTAAATTTATGAAATTTTATCTAGCTTGTGACTTAAAAGTATTGTAGGTATAACTTCCTTTGAAAAGATTTTGTATTTAATGTAACTACATGTTCTTCCATTTGAATAACACTAAAAAAATGAAGATCCTGACGATAAATTAGTTTAATATTAGGAAACTATAAAATATAATTATTAGGAATTATGCAATGCATGTTACCTAATAAGTTATACATGTATTTGGAAATTTAAAAATGTTACTGTTGCTAGATCATTTTACGTAAGAATCCAGCCAGGTAAGTTGATCTATTTTGTCATTATTTCCTATTGTACAAATGTTAAATCAGTTAACTTTATATTTTTGTGTTTAGCTGTATTTGATTCTAATAGTAATGCTCAATATATTTTAATACATACTGTTCCGTTTCGTTACATTTTATATGTGCTAATAAAATTGAATAAACTAACATTATAGTTCGAACAACATCCTATAATACGTACATAATACTTGCAAGAACTGGAGATTCCTTCATATAAGGTGCTGATGAACTTTCAAGTACTGTACTGTCTAATTTTACACTTCTCTGTATGTTGATGACAATCGAATGCAATCACAGAATGTTCTTTATATATCTTCTCTTGATATTGCTCCACCCTGTTGCATGGCAATCATCAATGAAAAACGTTTGTCACTGACTTCCTTCAACTATCAACTTTAACGATTGTTATCTTTTACACAAGACAGCATGCATTGTTCAATTTTTAATTAACCTTTTACTAACGATTATTCTCTTGGAAACTTAATCCATCAATGTGTCTGCGTGAAACTGTATTACTAAAATTTCCATTTTAATTGATTATGAATGTTAAACAGGGGAAAACAACAAAAGTATTAAATTATATTTAATCGAAATTTTTACAAATTATTCAAATATTGAAGATAGCTTGTTTTATCAATCTGTATTTGCTTGTTGTTCCCAAAGCGCTCTATTAAATTTGTGATAAACTAAGAAGTATTAATTTGAACATAAAAACTACAGTACTTAGGTATATAAGAACAAATCAATTAACAGTCCACAGAATTTCCAAATTAGAACATTTCTGCAAATAATTTGTACTTACTCATTCCTCATAAACATATATTTCTATATCATCTGTCATAGGCTTAACATAAGACAGTTGCACTTAGGTGCGTGTACTGTTCAACATTTTTCCTAGCGTCAGATTGTCCTGCGCACTACATAGTTCGCATTTGCGCCGAGTATGATAAGTAGAAAAAAACAAACATAGTTATTCTCTACCAGATGAACAAATTTATATCATAATTACAATTTTAGAGGATGAACCAATGAATGATAGAGTAAGTTTTACCTATAACAAACACCCATTGTTTTTCTAAATGTTTATTAAGAATTGACTTGATCTTGTAAAATGAATAAGTCATTAACTTGTTTGCTGAGAATGTTTCTTACAAAATCCTTAGCGTATTTCACGAATAATAATATTTTGCAGTTAAGTATAAAAATTACTTCTTCAGTCCTAAGACGTAATCCTAATCTAATAAAAATGGAACCTCATTCTTTCTATAAACCTTATGCTTTATAAGTAGAACGATAATCGTTTTATAATACATATTGTTCTGTTATATGATACTCAAAATAGGAACAACTGATTGACAGTCAGAAATACACCCCAACATACTGGAAAATTTCAGTTTCATTAACAAGTAGCATTTTGTTAGTTTTTTGAATATTTGATTGCACTTGCTTTGTATCCAAGCTACATATTTTCGTTTATTTGCCTGAAATATTCTGTTAGTTGTAGCTAATATGAGTTATTCACACTTTACCTTATATGTGGTAGTCTTGTAACTATCTTTTATGCACTAAAGCATGCATTTGGCACTCTTGTGTGGTTTATGTGTTTTGTGTTGTGATTACCCTATTTTTTCTTACTAAAAATCTTTGAATTTGTCCTTTCCTCCGTAACTTGTGTTCTGCCTGAAACATCATCTGTCCATGGTCTCCTAAAATCATGTCAAATTTTATGAAAGAAAGTTATGTAAATATGTACAAAATATATCACTCATATGTATAATACTACATAGTTTAGTGCATCAACGTTGTAAAATTACAATATATTTTTTTTCTTAACAAAATTTGTTTAATAAACGAAGGATCCAAACTTCCAACTAACAAAAAATTCTAGTGAATACTTCAATGAAAATAGCATTCTTGTAAATAAGAGTTTCAGTTTAATTTAATTTAATTTAACTTGTGTATAAGATATCTTTCACACAAGTTATGGACGCCTTTGTTTTTGGCTTACTTAGTCTTATGATAAGTAGAATCTAAAAAAAATCCCAATGTGAATGTGAAAATTAACTTATCCAAAGGCTTTCCTCTCGTAATTATAAGTTTATACCGTATATTATTATAAGGTCATAATTTTATGTTGAAATAAGAGGTTGTAATATGTACGATTAGTGCTGGTTTAAGCAGTATTGGAAATATGGACTGGGGAAGCATTAGAAAAAGTACTCATATGCAAGATTATTAGAGATCAGCAAGTACGCTCTAAGATGTATATTGTAGACGAAACAGGCCTACAATAATTAATTAGCCTACAGTATTCAGTTTGATAAGTCAAATAGCTTTGCTTCTAATGAAAACAAATATCGAGATGGAAACTCGGAGGGCATTTCGATATTTTGAGATTTCTGACAAATATTTATTTTTTTGTTCCTTGTGCAGTCAGATTCACAACATTGTTATTTATGTGATCGTTAACTTAGCCTGCAAATCCTCAAATCTGATTTCTAATCGCTAAATTCAGTAATTACTCAGTAGTGCTCTTCGTGAATCCACTTGTTGTGAATTGAAGTTGATTGTTATACGTCACATGAAGTAAATATTTACTTTCTCTAGAATTTTCTCATCATGCTATTCTTTAATTACAATGATCATGCTGTTTCTCTTAGTTGCAAGTAGAGTTGATAAACATTAAACGCCGAAGATGAAAGTTGACTGTACTTTAATATTAATTATTTTAACATCTCTGTTAAAGGAAAATATATTGAAGCTATTATCACAGTACTTAAATGATATTTTAATCTTATGGTAATGTTAGCAACAAGGAGATACAGTAGTTCAAAATAAAAAATAAACATTTTTTGAAAGCTTTGTGATATGATATGATATAAAGCCTTTCATATTTAATTTTGTACACAAACTAAATCATCATATAGCACTTGAACTTCAGATATGTTTATGGTACAGAAACAGCGTGAAACAAGCAAGTGTTCGGTAAAGTGAAACCGCTGAAGCGAGAAAAGTTGATAATATAACGTATACCGCATTTATTTCAACGAGATGTTGCTTTTAACCTTTCAAAGTATATACGATTGCTGCACTATGTTCTGTGCTTGCTTGATTTTATTCATATACCTATAGTAAAAGCAACGTACATACTACATATTGTTACTAGACAATCGAGCTATTTCCATTATAAAATATTACATTTATAATAATGAAAGTCGGTTTTAACTATAAACAAGAATATTATTATTCTAGAACCTAGCTATTAACAAAGTTCACTATTTATGTGTATTAAAAACAACAATATAAAACTTGTTTCAACGAATAATAAATGTTTTTACTGACAAGAAACTACTGTCGTTTATTTACGTAGAGGCCACTTTGATTGCGTATGGTCATTTTCATGGACCAAAGTTGTTTCTTCAGATGAGTAGGTAGGATGGTAAAAATATTCGGACAATGCGCACTTGTTTCTTTCAGTACTTTTGAACAAGAACAAGTATGTGTCTCTTGTCAACACTTTTAGGTGATTTCCCTGTTTTACATCTACGTATGAATTTCTAAAAAAAAGACGTAGTGTTAATGGAAAAAAAACGTTCGTTAAGCATTTATGAATTGTCATCATACCTTCTAATTCAGCAAATGCACTTAATATCAAAATTCTTATTGCATTCTTTGGTATACCAATTAGATTATATTAGTCATGTGCTTATCCACTAATACTTAAAATAAGTTGCATTTAACAATTCATTAATTTTGGCACAATGAACTTTTGGAATATTTCAGATCTAATTGAAAATGCGTGATCATAACTTCGACAAATTTGTAATGTTAATTAAAAATGATCTATTTATGATTACTAATAAAGATTATCATTATCGTTTTAGTTTCTGCAACCTAATACTTAAATTATTTTCATGTGTGGTGATAGGTTGCAGCAGAATTATTTAAAGTATTTTTAAGCGAAAATAAGATTTAATATCGCGAAAATAATTTGCGTACAAAAATTTATTGAAATTGTAGTGCTGGTCTTCATGAGAACGATATACCCTATTTTATAGAAAATTGTTGTAAGCGATGTATTTTTCTACAACAAGGATTTTGTACACAATATATACGTATATGTGTATTTTTCAATATGCATTTTTGTTGTAATGAAAAGTACACTATATTTAAATGCATATTGGAGAAAATAATTAAAATAAGGAACATGGACAGATGCTATTTTTGTGTGCTATTACCAAAACCTTGTAAGAAAAAAGTTGTGTGGCTTTTTTAAGACTAAGTCTCTGCCTCAACACTAATGTTTCCTATTCTGCATCTCCTTGCATGCTGTAGCAGATCTATGCTGTCCCACTCGGGGCCACAGGACATTTTCATACTGGTGATCCCTCACCCTACATTTACGGTAAATGGCCTCATATTCATCCGGATCATGTTGTTGTACGCAGAGATTGGTAAAGGGTGAGTGGGCATTTTACTCGCTGCACATTATACACTCTTCTTCAGGCAGCCTGGAAAATAACAGATCTTCTGTCGTCTGTCATCTGTCCTTCCCTTTGCCACTTTCTCACATACACACTCTTACGTAAACTCTATTGACCACAAGAACTGTTAATGCATGGTTCTTTTTATAATGGGTTACAAGGAGATCTTCCTAGGTTTTTACACTTTTATCCAGCTTGCTTTTTTTCTTTTCTTAAAGTAGTTGTAGTGTCCTTTACGTAGAGGTATGTAGTTTTATGAGGAATGGTCAAATAGCTTGTATCACTTATGTGTTGTATGCATTTCTATGTACAAAGGAAAATGGCCTTGATTATGTATAGAGAAGACTGAAAGTAATACGAAATCCATGTAGCTACACTACATACGGAAAATAGTCTTTGTAAATAGTAGTCTATGGTTGTTGAAAATGTCCCAAAGATCTTATAGTTATTGAATATTATTCATCTAAATTTAAAAATTAAAGGAAATTTTGTTGAAAGATGTTACGTATTTATCAATACAGTTTATTTGCTGTCATACTACAATATAATCATGACACAACTAAACTATCATAACAAGGCGTACGAATGATTTTCTAGAAGCACAGTTCTTCTGCGTTTTTGCGGAATAAGCAATGCCAATGAAAGCACAAGAGGTACCAGGAAATTCTAATTTTTTTGACTCCCCAAAAATTTATCCTGGCTTTACTTAAAATAGATCGTTTATGAAGAAACAAAAACACACTGAAGTTGAAAAAGCATCGATGTCTTTTTCTCAGCATTTACCTCACTACTGTGTTAGTTTACGTACTTAAGCTCAATGTTTCTCGTGGACTTTCTCATCTCAGATTAGCATCTTGTTTTATTTGAGTAGTACTCAAACATTCATGTGAACATTCAACTTACTAACCTTGAAAATATGTGAGTAAATAGGAAGAAGTACTTATCTCTGGTTAACGAAAGAAATTCCACTAAAGATGAAAATTTGCCCTATCACTGTCAATTTAACAGTGAACAGGTATTCAAAGTTATTTATAATGAAACACTTTCTAGAAAATATAATTTGAAGAATTTTCGCAGATATACTCGTTATTGATGACTTTTAAAAAGCTATTCATTAAAATAATAAATTAGTTTTCTTTTCTCTGAGACTGATAAGTACTTGATTTCTTATGCTTTGTAAATAAGATTCATTCCATGACTTGTAAAGGAAAATTGAACTTGAATTTGAATGTATTAAAGCATTTAGGCAATTTTGGCTCAGGCTAAAAGAAGATTTGAGTTTTCCTTTGAGTTTGATGATAGGGTATTTATAGTATTATTATTCTCTATCACAACGTGAAAACTTAACAACATAAACCATACTGTAAAGCTAGGAAAAGATACCATCTTTTAACCGGATTATTGGATATTGCTAATATTAATGATGCAGTAACTTGTTTAGTTTTATTTGTTGTACAAAGGTGTTCTCTCGCCTGGTGTTCAAAAAAGTGTCTCTCATCAGGCAAAGCTCCATAACTATGAGATGTATTGTGAAATTAATTAAAACCGTAGTCCTTCATATGTTCCTTATGTATATATTGATTCGCATAAACTCCATATGAAATAATGTATCAGCACAGCAACGACGTAAACAAGAGCACACGCGAAAACCTTGTATCTTTTTATTGCTCTATACATAACATCATACGTGTTTTAGAGACATAGTTTAAAGAAACCGATAAATGCAGCTGTCTGATATTTGCTAAAATGAATGGGCATGTATTGTAGTTTGTGAGAAATCTGAGTTTCACGGGAAGCATATGTAAGTAACTGTTTTCAAACTTTCCTTTCAAACTGTTTCTCAAACAAACTTAGCCCATGGCACCTTGTTCTTCCGTTTGTGATACAAATCACACCCGTACAGTAGATGACAGTACTGCGCTGGAGAATAATAGTTCCAGAAATATTTCGAATGCTCCCGATGCAAAAGTAAAGAAGCCCATATTTCTCTTTGAATTATGAAAATGATGTAATTATCGACTCAATTATCTTGAATTACAGTTGATATTACTGTACTGTACAGTACTTACCTATACCTCTTTTATTAATAAATAACGTTCTCAGCAATATGTAATTCTTATTTTATATTTCTTCTTATTTTACCATTTAAATTTAAAAAAAAAAACTTTCTTCTCGCGGCATGGTCACACAATTTTTTGACACATTAGTGTGTCGGGAAACATCCTTTGAGAATCACTATTATTAGCGTGTGAAAACAATATTAACTAACTGCCAGTAGAAGTGATGGAACCCGAATGGATATTTATGATTATGTCCAATCCAGTCTTTGCTCAGCTTGTATAAATCACAAAATAGGGAGGATTCATGAAATGACAAGAGATGACACAGCCATGAAACCAAAGAAATCACTTCTTCAAGAATCTGGGCCCAACTTTCCGTGAAAAGTGTTTAGAAAAGCTAGTGCAGGGTTAGAATAAATTAGTTAATATTAAAGGTAAGAATATCGACAAATAGTTCAAGGCTGTGGCTATAAAGTATTGTAAAGATTTCATCTGCAATTCTTTTCTATCGGGTTTAGAGGTCCGCAAAATTCATTTATTGAAAGATCCTTGCATTTCATCTCTAAACACTTGATATAATTTTGCTTCCGTTACTGAGGAAACATTCCTAACCATTAGTACCTTTTGTAGTTACTAAAATTTCTGTACAAGTTTAAGGAAATAGCACAAACTTTTAAATATATACGACAATATTGAGGTGAAAGATGGGTGGCAAGAACTATGTGGCTAGAACATTTGAGTAGTTCAACCTAAATACTGCCTTACATGAAAATAAAAAAAATAGAGCGCTACAGGGGTAAATTCAGACCTGGAGAGAAAAATATGTTTCAGGAGACCAAAACACTACGGCTATGATCAACAAGAATCTCAAGTAAACAGACTACAGCAGTGAATATTTTAGGTTAACCACCGTAGAACACCCACTCCGTTACAAGTTTCTTTATCCAAGAGAATGAATTTTGGGTTCTGTAAGTCTTTCAGTTAGACTCATTGAGATTTGATCAGAATGATTGATTTGAGATTCCACTCAAGTATCATTGTATGTTGTAATGCATTATAGTTTGTTCTCCATTTTTGTTCATTGGTGCTATTTCTTTGATTTCAATAACAAAAACTTCTAGGTTATTCATAGCAGAAAATTAAGATCATATTTTTATAACTAGTTTCAGATCTATTATATACCATATCTTGCAATTATCAGTTTGTTTTCTGAGACGCCAGGATGACAACCTGGATGCAGAATTACATAAATTTACTGAAGCTTTTAGGGCTTACCTCTGTTACTCAAGACGAACAAAGAAATCTTGTTTGTATTTCAAATGTATCCTTTTTTAAAAAAAAAAAGTCAGACTAGTGCAAATAAAAACTAGAAACAAAATTAACAGTACCAAAATAAAACTCTGATCTTCCCAAAACAAGAAACTACAATTATCTTAGTAGATATTCTATGTATCAATTGAAATTGAAATTAATTTAATCCATTTCCCATGGTATACGTGGCTTGGATACGTCTGATTACCTGAAAATTTACAATTTCTCTTTTAAATATACCATAAAAGCCACTGAATTGTACGAAGAAACACATAAATACAAACACAATTACGTATGTTGAATATAAGCTAGAGTTGAGTACCACAGTGCCCTCGGTATTCCTGAGCTCCCCGGAACTGACCATCCCACCTAACTTCGTACCGTACGTCGAGAATGGGAGGTAACTACCTCGACATTCTCCATGTGTCATTCACGGCGTGTGCGGATCGCGCGGGGGATATCTTTATTTTATTTTGTATAAACTACATTTTCCAACCGCCGCAAAGAGACATCAGTATCAATGGCTAATAAATTATATCCTTTACGCTTTCATTTTCATATTATTTAACAGAATAAATTATCTTCTGATCTACTAAAACTCTTTCAGTAGTCTTTTAAACTGCCTAAGTGAGGATTCGTAGTGGCAGCATATTACACAGTGAAAAAGGCTAACCGAATATCAGTTTTTAGTGATATTTATAAAGTACACAGTAAAAAATAGCTGTGTTAATTCAACACAATGCGGTGTCCCAGCGTGACTACCACTTTTGTGTGTTAAATCAACACAACACACGGTGTTGATTTCGGTAATGGGAGAAAAAAATATACGGCTGCAGCTAGATTTGAACATGGGCTGCTCAGTTAGAAGTCGAGCGTCTTACCGACTTCCATAAATCGTCAGACAGAAAGAGCACTAGATTGAAACAACCTAGAGGATAAAATAATGTTGCTGAACCCCAAACACACACAAATTTACTCTCACGACTTATGCCATGATTTAATCACTTTTCCATTGGTGAGTTAGGGATGACAATCCCCATTTATTGAGAATATGTTCCATTTCTATGAAAGCAAGCGCAGCATTTGACATGTTTTTACGATAAGCAGTAATGGTGCTGAAGTGTTTGGCTGCTGCCATCTTGCTTGCTTTCATAGAAATAGAATATATTCAATGAATGGGAATTATGGTTCTCAATTGACAAATAGAAAGTGATTAACCATGGGATAAGTCGTGCAAGTAACTTAGTTTGTTTTGGGGGTTCAGGAACATATATTTGACACCGTTCACTGTTTAAATCTATAGTGTAATCGTTTAACTCAAATGTTGTTAGTAAATATCGTTTGCATCTAGTGCCTATTCTGTCTGACGATTTAGCTACGTCGGTAAGACGCTCGACTTCTACCTAAACAATCCATGTTCAAATCTCACTGCAGCCGTATATATTTTTTTCACAGTACCGAAATCAACACCGTGTGTTGTGTTGATTTAATACACAAAAGTGGTAGTCACGCTGGGACACCGCATTGTGTTGAATTAACACAGCAAATTTTTGCAGTGTACATGACGCATGCAGAATTTGATTCGGAAATATGACATTAGAAGTCTACAGTTGGAAACAGTCTTATTTTATGTTCTATTTCGTATTCTATTGTATTTCAATATCCAGTTACTTGTAGCCTATTGCCATTACCGTATCCGGATTTTTTTTCTTTTAGAGGAATCACAGTACGCGACCGAGTTAGTTATTTGGTCTGAGGCGTTAGGCTAGCGTCTCCAAAGTTGCGGGTTCAAATCTCTTCTGGATCATTAATGTTTGTGAATATTAACAAGCAATATATTTATTTAATCGTGACGGACCGAAGTCAGTAGTTACTAAAATGTCCATACAAAATAAAGTTTTTATCGATCATATTAATTTGAGAACTTAACCAAAACCAGAATATATATTTTAAAATGTTGTTCTACTTGTAACATAAACTATCAGATAGGTTTGAACCATTCCTCATATTCTATACAACTATGTAAAATGTATTTGTTGTTAACATATTTATTAGCATGAGAAGATGCTTTGTCAATTTGTTTACATTTTCTATTTTTTTAAAGAACATTCAATACTTCTAATTCTTTCCTTTACTTTCTGTACTAATCATCTAAAACTAATTATAATGACTATTTAGTAATTTCCGTATAAACTCTTTCTTTGCAGGATCACTTAATACCAAATTCTGCGTGGAAGGATTATTCAACAGCAAATACAAATTATGCCTTTGAATCTTTCGAAGCAGATGAAAAACAGCTAGTTACTAATGGTTCATCACGTGCATCAACAGCTCCTGGATCTAAAAACTCTATACAGAATGGTTTCGGCACTGGACCTTATGCAGATACACGTTCTCTACAAAGACTTCCTCGTCAAGGTGGTTATCCACCACGGGGCCCTGAACGGAGCACGTACTCTTTACCACGCACCAACCAACCTTCTGCTCATCATAATAACGGTTACTACACCCATGACAGAGCAATGAGATCGTACAATGGCTCTCGACCTCCGAGCGAGCTGCAGCCAGATTTCTATTTTATGCCTTCACAAAGAAAATACTCAGGAGAAGTTGTTAGAGTTTATGTGGATTATAATAATCCTCAAAAATAGGCCAGTTTTATAAAAATAATCGTAATAGTTTAGAAGAAAAAAAGAAGAGTATTGAATTTTGCTTTTGTCCTTTTTGTGAGTCATCTCAAATAATGATGACAAAAGAAGCTCAACACTACAAAACAGGGACAGTTCTCTTGTCATGCAATTGAAAAGATAAGCATGTTGCTGTAATTGCCTGGGGATCATTGGCTGTGGCCTCAATGCTGTTTAATAACGTGGGTACACCTTTGTTTTCTTTAAACATCACTTTAGCATTTCGGTTTTTTTCCATTTCATGTTTTTAATTCGGTACTTTAATTGAAAGCAAGTCTTCTAATATTGTTCTATTATGTAGAAGGAATCTATTTATTTAAAAGTAAAAAGTGGGCTAAGGAGCTTGAAATGAAAATTGGGGAGGGAAAAGTAGTAATATAAGCTGGAATCTCATATTATCGTCTAAAGGTGAACTAAGCGTTTCTTTCATGTTGTATTTCGTTGCCATTGATCAGTGCTGTTATGAACCTACTTAATTTTTTTATTGGACTATCGTCCTTTGTGTTTCTACATCACTTGTTTTACTTTTATATAGTTGAAGTTGGTATTATTTTATTTTGTATACACTGTTCTGTCATGTTCTATAATTTGTACCTCGTACTTGTAAGCCACTTAATCACAATATACTCTGTTATCAGTTGAAACTCAGGCTCTTTCTAGATAGGTCTCGTGTCACAACTTAACTGTGTTGTTCTTTGCACGTAATTTATCAACCGTACTAAACACATTTTTACATGGGGCATTTTAGTTCTTTCCGTAATGGTGCTGTTGATAATGTATTGTTTTTTTTACAGAAGATATGAAAAAAAGTACATCATGATAATGCCAATGATTCTGTTGACTTGTGTAATGTTTTTGCTAGAATTTTAACTTTTGTTAGTGTGAATGTATGTATATTCCGTCCATGTGTGAACGTGTGCGTTAATGTGTCGCCATATGTGTTTTAAGACGTATGACTTTGACTGTATTTAGAAATAACATTTTTTTTCTGTACATAGATGTATTTTGCAAGTGACTTTTATTTAGAAGTTCTTTCAGTTGTAATGAATAAACGAACTCGTGAACAAACGTTGTAATATAGTATATCTTCAAAGTGTATCATATTATACTTGTTGCAAAAGACAAAATGAAGTGTGTGGAGAAGTAGATTATAAATGATAAACTCTTTATAACTGAAATTAAAACTGCGCTGTAATGTTTTCATCTACGCAAGAACAATGTCAGATCTAGACCATCGTTTCCTGTTTGTTTGTCTTTTGTGATTGTTGTAAATAAAATTTAATAATTTCGTAATACAAAAGCGCATCTATTGAGATTTATGATAAGGAAACTGTTAACTTTATTCGAAAAGAATACAAAAATATTAGAGAATGTAGGGTCTGTGAAATCAAAATAGTGCTCCCGTGGGAGTTTATACGACTAGATATATAGAAACATACGAAACAAAAAATTTAAATTATTATAAAGAGGAATTACTTTTATTTCCCATACATATCTTATATCTAATAGTTATAGTGCAGAATGAATAGTGAATCATGACATTACATTCGTGAATGTAAACATTCCTAAGTAAAACCTGTACTTTTGAGTTAATGACACTGAGAAAATCGTTGATTATGTAGTAAAGTAATGAATCTTTTGAAAATAAATAATATTTGTAATATAATTATGTGTGTTTATCGTTGACCCTGAATTTGTTCTCTGTTAAGTATAAAAGATTCTAACCTTGCAAATGTCTTGTGAAAAGAGCTTAAGATCAATGATGGAAAATTACATGTATAGTGGCGTAAAGTTCGGATATGCAGCCAGAAATTGGGATATTTTAAAAATATTCGTATTCTCTAATCAAGTATAATAGTGCAAACCCTATATGCTAGTAAAAGAGGACGAAAGCATTTGCCTTGGAATTGGAAAACCTTGCTTCAAATACGAGGGTCTGAAAATAAGGTCTTGAGAAAGATATACGGGCCGAAACGGGACGAGGTGACTAGAGAATGAAGGAGGCTGCATAAAGAACTACACGGAGCGTACGACTCACCCGATGTTGTAAGAATAATGAAATCACGACGACAAAAGTGGGCAGGCCATGTACCTCGAAAGGGGAAAAACAAAGATTATATTCCGTATTTGTGAGAAAGCTGGAGGGAGAGTCCGTTGGGAAGACCGAGACGACGTTGGGAGGACAATGTTAGAAGGGATCTTCGAGAAGTAGGTGTTTTGGATTAAAACTGACTTGATCTTGATCAGGATAGAACCCGATGGCGAACGTTTGTTACTACGGTGATGAACTTGCGAGTTCCCTAAGCCAGAGTAAGTTTTAAATATCAATATTATATTTTTAGATTGGAAATTTGTTTATTGAATTGGAAATTAGATTGTGGATTGCTATTACGTCCAAGATAAATGTTGTGAGGGCGTCAGTAGATCTTGGCTCGCTATTTCTCTCATCTTTATACCAAGACATCCCACACAGCACAATCACGTTAAATAAACGTTTATTCAACTTTCCCTTAAATGTTTAATAAACGTTGAATTTTGGTTGAATTTACGTTGATTCCACGTTTATACAACTATCGGATTAGTATTCTAAGAAATATTGATTCAACGTTGAATCTGACGTTTAATAAACGTTTTAAAGACGTTGAATTAAACTTTTTCTGCAACTTTATTTTGGCATTGACGTTGATTCAACGTTACAAAACGTTGAATAAACGTCTATTCAATGTTTATACAACGTTTAGAGAGAAACAAAATTCAAACTTCAGGACAAATTTCGTACCTTTCCCAAAAGATTCCTACTTACAACGAATATTTGAATCTGTGAAGACGAACAAAATAATATAAGTTTCCCAGACCGAAGCCTAGTGCTTCAATGTTCAGTACGATACAATTTTAGGATTGATTCCAGGAAAATCCTTTGATTTTAGGATGTTAACCTGGAATCAACTATAAAATTGTAATTTCAATTAAAGCATATCGTACTGAACATTGAAATACTAGGCTTCGGTCTGGGAAACTTACTTTATTCTGTTCATCTGCACAGATTTAAATATTCGTAATAAGTAGGGATTTTGGGGGAAAGGTACGAAATTTGTCCTGAAAGTTAAATTTTACTTCTCCTTAAACGTGACAATCCAACAATCCGGATTTGATTCC
Source organism: Lepisma saccharinum (assembly GCA_022664845.1). Taxonomy (NCBI): domain Eukaryota; kingdom Metazoa; phylum Arthropoda; class Insecta; order Zygentoma; family Lepismatidae; genus Lepisma; species Lepisma saccharinum. Next base: position 18,304 of record JAGDQP010002185.1, read on the forward strand.
CGGTGGGAGAAGTTGAAACAATTTTACCTAGGACGTAAGTCCCAGAGGTCGACGCGTCTCTGAAAATGATATTGAAGTTTAAGCATAAAACTATCACTGAAAATTTTCTGTAGGTTAGGAAAACTCATAAACATTCAACGTTGAATCGACGTTTAATCAACGTTGTGCTATCCACTATTTTAGAAGGTTTAAAAGCACAATTTAATTCAACGTTTAATACTGGTCATTCTTTAAACGTTTATTAAATTACGTTGATAAAATATATAATTCAACGTCACCAAATACAAGGTTTTCAACGTTTATAAAACGTTAATTCAACATTGTGTGCTTTGTGGGATACTGCCAAATTAAGTACGAAAATTGATAAATGTGATATATTTGATAGTATCGTGGATTCTGCGGATAAAGTCTGGAAAGTGCTCCGATGAAAAGTTTTGCAATCCAGCAAACATTAAGTTTATTACAGAATTGCTTCTCTTAAAATGAACTATTGACTATATATTGACTCACACAATAATAAAGAAATAATACATTCCAATTTTTGCAAAAATTACGCATTTTCATTCAATTTTATTTTTGGCCTTTAGGCATCTAAGGCTCAGGCCGGGATAAGGGAGGGGGAAAGGATTCGATAAGGTATCGGCCATGGCCTATGTTGAAGGTTCCATACCGGCTTTTGCCTGGTGTGAACGCTTTTTCATAAATTCACACCTGAATCACACGTCACTGAAGGAGGAGTCTATTTTGTTGAAAATTGTACTCTTCTGTAGCGTGTTATACGCTGATGTTCTCAACTATGGCTCCTAAATACAATAAAATTGTTTTTCGTCATGGGTAATATAATTTTCTCAACTCTCTGTAGGTGTGTACATGTGCCAATATTTGCAGTACTTAAATATCGTATACCTACTTAAAAATTCTAAATTGTAAATTCCCAGCGATTCACAACAAATCGATCTAACGTAAATCGTGAACTAACATCGCTCGAACCGAAAGGCAGAAGTTAATCATTGTGCCATAAACAAACTGTAGAATTTACTATTTTTAGTACCGTAAATTTAGATTATTTACATCTCTGTGAGAGACATCTGTGAAATTTTCACTAACCACCACGCGTCAAACTTGTAAATAAAAATCTCACATGTGAAATAACTTTAAAGATTAAGAGAGCTTATCCCCCAGATTCAAGTCGATGTGAAATAAATACAGATGAGGCCGATAGATATGTTTGCATAGCGTCTATCAGTGTACGATTCAGAAATCAATTTTGGAGGCGGTTAGAATTTGCAACATAAACTAGACTCCATTTTACTGTTTAAATTTGAAACGAATGCGTAATACAAACTTACTCATCTCATCTAGCATATATTATTTAAAGGCTTTTTGTTACTAATGTAGAAGGGCTCATTATAATATTTTTCCTTGTATTTTTATTAATCTTTGGTTGCAAGTTATCTGACAAAGTATATATGTTGTTTGGAAATACATCAGCAGATTTTCTTCTTATATTTCACATTATCATAGAATGCTATATTTAACGTAATATTGCAAAGAAACCATGTCCAGTAGTTAGAATAGGAAATATATTTTATTATATTCAATGTGTTCCACATTATTATAATCTATCATACATCAAGAAATCTAAAATTTTGTGTTGATTCAATGTGCTTGAGACAGAGAATACATACAACTAACTTCGTGACAAAATTAAAACTAGAAATGTATTTTTGCACTAATGTGTTGATATACTTTTGCTTCAGTCATACAGAAACTGCAATCTTCGTAAATCGTCCTGACCCAAAAATAAGCGACCCTGAGACACGGTCTAAACTTTGACCCGAATAAACCGACTGACTCAGTCACCTGTTCACCCAAATGATCAGATTGACTGTGACCCAGTGACTGAATCTTGAAACAATTTACCCGGTGACCCGGCCTTTACTCGATTACACTTTGTCTTGTTGCTGTAGCTTGAATCAATCAACATTGAGATTTGTGACATTCCTTGAGGAGTGATCTCACGTATCTTAAATTATACGTATATAGCGATCAATTTACTGTACTGTATACCTAAATAAAGTTCATTCGGTGTCGTATATTTCGTGCTCTGTGGAAGGGGGATGTAACATGCTCTGGGGAAGGGCCAGATAGAATACTCAGTTGACTCACACATTATTTTTCAAGTTTCTGAATATTTTGAGTATTTGTATCACTCTCCAATGCCTTGAAAAGGACAGTTTGTCTGAACATCGAACGGTATTACTGGTTTGGATGTACGTATCAAATTTTATTGATGCAGATATCAATTGTATGATATCTTAATCGTAAAAAAAGCTTTGCTCTACGCTTTTTGATAATAATAGTGAGAGTTATAAAATTTCATTTGGTAATTTTTTGAGCTATATTCTGAAATATTGAAGGTAGTGGAAAGTTGTATAAAAATGCAACAGACATTGTTGAATAATCGCACAGAAATATAAATAAGACATTGTTTTATGGTATTGATGCTGAGACTAGGTAAATGAAAAACAGTCTGTCTTAGAAAGTAAACTTATTATTTTTGAACCAGTTTCGAACACGAATGATCGTATTAGTTGTCAATATCTTAAGTCATATTGAACCTTAAATGTTCAATATATGAATGAACGAAACAGTTGTTTCTTGTAATAAATCACCATTACTTGTGCTACGTAGTGCAGTATATACCGAACAAAGAGTATCTCGTAAGAATTAATCATTTTCTCTATTTTTATGGTAAAAGAAAATTTATTAAAGCAATTCTGTTTGCCGATACAGTTGTCTCATATCAATAGCAAAATAATTATTGATCACCAGCTCTTTTTCCTCACATTGAAGTCGTGCTCTGCGTTTACCGATGCATATGTAATTTCGACCTTTTGATGGTTCATTTGTCGTCAAGTATATTTTGCTATCTCCATTGCGAAAGTCGTATAATAGTGCACATTCCCTTGACTTGGTTAAATTGATGATATTTAGGATAAGTATTGTGGAGCACGAATGTTACCAACATTGTTAGGTTAAGCCAATTGATTGCTGTATTAAATATCACATATTTTACAAAGTTTCACTCATTTTCATATGAACCTCTTATAAAGTGAATTGTAGTTCATTTTCTCGTATTGCCACAATACTCGAGAAGGTTGAAACTGTTACAACCTGACTTTAACTAACTAGTCTTCACTAGCGCGACATACTCTGTAATTTTTGTAGCAAAATACATGTCATTCATAATGCGAAGTGTCGCCATTAGTACTCCTCCGCACGCTGCCATGTTTTAATGCGTTGATCAATTCGAGAGAAAATAATAATGACACATGACGTAGGAACAGTTTTTGTATTGCTCGCTATCGTATTAGGTGTTTATAAAAGTGTCTGTGATAATTATTTGCAAGGGTATAGTGTGTACATATGGTTTAATAGCTGGTAGAAGCTGCGGGAGATAAAACTAAGTTTGTTCCATACTAGAGAGGATAAGAGGTTTTAAAGCACTTTGAACTGATTGAAAGCTGAATGTGCCACATTTCTAAATCATTTATGATACGAAGTATAGTTCACACGTGAGATAGTGCAGTATGTCCGAATCTAACGGAATTGACCAAGAAGCTTAAGTTTAATTCCACTTTTACATCACATGTACTAATATAGCGTATGATCTAGATAAAACGTTCTTTTTACCATTAATTATTAACACACGACGTACAACAGTAAACTACATAAATATTAACACTGTCATCATCACTATAAATTGCTCTGGAAATGGGTAAGAGAGTATTTTAGAATAAGAAATAATCGTATTTTCCTGCGTTATCAAATGAATAATTATCCTGAGAACACCGTTTCATGAGTACCTGCTGAAATTTATTAGTGTCCCTAATCTCACAATCTCTAATACTACATTTATTCTTTATTTGTAGTACCCTCTTTCTTGTTCATCCTCTATTCGATAAAGACGCATTGCAATCTTCAGTTGTCAGACTTGCAATGCATTAACATACAGACTTCGCAAGTTGATAGACCGAAGAGCTCAAACTGCAACCCGTCTTACAATCGTAGAATAAAGAAACTTTACACTTTACTAATTTCGCAAACTGGAAAGTGAAAATTGATAAGTTACAAAGTTGAATCGTGGAATAGGCCTCAGCTCCACTAGATTGTGATGAACATAGGAAAATAATTCTTCGACGCCCATTTCGTCTTGGGTTAGCAAGATTTCCAAAGAAGAAAATTGGGAACTCAGAATGGAGGTTTTCAGTTGTCGTGGTATGAGATTAGAAACTAGTACTTCTCGGAATGCTGTATTTTGTTGAATTTGGATTTTTATTTACGACCCTTTGGCATCTTGCTGCGTTTTCCTTGAACTGGCATTTTTGGGGGGCATTCGATCCTACCTGCAAGGAGTTTTATACATATGCATTCATCAGTAGGGGATTTTGTAATTGGAAGAAAACTGGAATTCTTAGAGCATAAAGTTTGCTTAATGCCCATAGAAGCAGGACTAAAGCAAAACCAGATCCTCTTTGCGGTACAACAAGCGTTTTTTATTTCGAAGAAAGAAAGAAGTCGTACACAAAATGGTGAAACGATGAAGAGACTTATTGATATTGTAATGGTCTGGATTTGGGCTCGAGATGGAGTTCGTGAATATCTGGAACTTTGCTGTTCCGTCGCATCACTATGGTAATCATAGATAAAATAGAATAGTAGGTTAACGAAGGTTCCGTTTCGTGAAAACTTCCATTTCGAGTACCGTTTGGATATATAGTACACCATTGCGAATCTACGACGAATCTGAGGAAAGAGTTAAGAAAGAACCCCTTATAGAACTTGTTGACTGCCTAAAAGATTTAATTTTCTTACAAATGGCTTTTGAGATTATATGAAATCTCACATTTACCAATAAAAGTCTTTTTGTATCTCTTGTCTTCATGGAGTAGATAAGTTACTAGATTGAGTCGTAGTCCTTGTACACTTTGCACATTGTCCCAAATTTCCTACAGTGACTCTGTTTTATAGGTCTGTTGAGAATTGTTGTGAAAAATAGTATTTAAGTAGAAGATAGTCGATTAAATTAATCTTGTTAATTATTGCCTTGTTAGTCGGTTAAAAAATTGTGTAGTATCATTATAATACATGATTGAGCTGTGTATAACTATGATCAACTCGTGTTTAAAATATATAAAGAAATATCGTACATTAAAAGATTAATCCAGAGTTTATAGATGTTATCAACAATGCAGAGAAAAATTCAACGTATCTTAGCAACCGATTTCAAAACGACACTCTGTAAGCAATTTCCAGTCATGATGGAAAATCTTAAAAATGAAATAGATGTAAAAACTTAGCATAATAGCTAAGATTATTATGTATTAGCTAAGATTATTAGTAGCCATCCAATTGGCCCGATATCTTGTACTTCTTGGGTAGATATAGTGAACAGCTCTCACTTAATTGTACGTTATTTTAATGAGAGTATCTGGAAACCATATTGAAGTTTTCAACGAACTATTCAACTCGGAAAAAAGTGTTGTCAAAAGTGTTTTTGATACCATTAACATATGTCACGAATTTCTTGGAAATTAGTAATATCATGTGTTTTGATGTTCTATCAACGATGTCAGGGCAATTAAATGATATACAAAAGAAGTGCAAAGAAATTGACCGAAGATTGTGTATGTTCGTTGTTATGTTCACTGCCTTAACTTAGTACTTGTAGACTATATAGGCGCATGCACTTCGCATATTCAGAACAATGTAATATTTGATTTTATGTTTGTTTCTTTTTTAGTTTCTATATGGTTTGATAAAACAAAAGCGATCCGACACGCTACCTTTGAGGCTGTTCAGAAAAAGGCAACCTTTGAGGCTGTTCAGAAAAAGGCAACCAAGGCTCCATTCCTTAAAATCACTTTCGAACTTAGGTTAGTTTGCAGAGCATTAATAAATTTTGACTCCATCATTCACGTTTCACGTCAAATACCTGGGGCAGCACGTCAGAAAGAAGCGAAAATAATGACAGAGAAATTAGTGTCGAGATTAGATAGAGTCTTCTAGTTCCGTTTTATCAATGCAAATAATGATGCAAAAGATGCAAATTACTGCAAACCGAAACATATGATTTAGTAACAGCACTCAAATCTTTTTCCACATTGAAGTCTGTATTGAAAGAGACGTGATATAAGGAGTGCTTTCATGATTTGTAGACAGAAGTGGAAGAGATATCAAAAGAGAGACCAACTCTGAAAAATAAAGACAAGGGTTGCCAAATGACAACGTGAAATCAGTGCATAACTTTCCCTCCATGTATGTCAATCTTTACTGTCCCTTATTTGACCATTTGCTACGAGAACTCAGTGAAAGATTTTCGCAGGAAGCTACAAATATGATTAAGAAAGTTAGTGGCACAATCAGCAGATAGGGAAGAGTAAATTGATTTCCCCAGAGGAATGAAGACTACGTTTGTAGATACATTGATTTTGTAATTACTTCTCTGTGAAAATGTGAAGCGTTTTGGAGTAATCGTAATATGAAAACTGGAAAGGATTTATTCTAGACATTTTTATGGGTTTACAAATCGTATAGAAAGTTTTCTCTTCGACGTTTCTAACATCCAACTTTCGGTGTTCAAGTTTAAAGAACTTTGTAAAGAATTTAGTTTTCTAGACTACTAGTTCGGGCGAACATTTTAAATTACCTTCTCCAGGCGGATGAAGGCTATATCTGTAGATACATTGATCCATACTTGTTCATCTTTGAAAATGTAAATGTTTTAGAGTATCTATAATATAAAACTGTGAAGGATTGGACTGCAAGTTCGCCTTGAAGTTGATGATTCATTCTCATTTCTAAATTACATCTATAATTACAATCCATGCATTTTTTAAATCTAATATTATACGTTTCTATTTTTGCTTTTTGTGGAGGGGAATTAATTTTGCTAAATATTAAAAAGTACCTATCCCCCCCCCCCCCCAATGGAAAAATGCTGCGCACGCTAGTGTCATTAAAGCTAGCCCAGTAACACTGACCCATCGTTGTTCTAAGATTTTACCAATGTTAACGTAGAAAAACTTCTAAACAAATATTGATATTATTTAACTTATGAGATGATCCAAGAAAAGGAATGTGCACATTTCTTGTGAAATATTCCTGTGGGGTATGTGCTTCAACATTTGAACTGTGATATTGGTGCTTTAGAGTCCCGAAAATGTGGTATCGACATTATGGGCGCTTGCAGCAGATAAACTTATAACGATCATTGCTAATACTGTACTGATGGAGTAACTGTATTACATTACTCAATAGCATTAATAAAGCTCGACAGAATGATTGTGAAGTTGACAAGACAAGGTACCAGTCAGTCCAAGAATTGTACCCCATGATATGGAGAACAATGATGTTTTCTAAGTTAGCTGCAAGACAACTGGGCCTGCTAGGGAACAAACATAGCAGTCAACCCTTAGCTCTGCTAATGACTTAAAAACAACTAATCTGTTTCATGAAATTACTAGAAATCTATTTCACCCTTTAAACTCGAGAAATTACTACCCTGAAGAACGTGAAAAACAGATCTACTAAAACAAGGCACAAAATATCAAATACGATTTTGTTGCATAAAGGTATATTATTTCAAATAAAATTGATCTACCTAATAAAAGAATTTCCCAGTCATGCATCCTCATAGTTGTTAGTTGAATAACTTGAATTCAAAATTTTATACAAAATTATTGAAACTGAAACAGAGAATAAATTTTGTCATGACTTGAAAGCACTATCCCAGATAGCACAGTAAACTTTCAGCAAGTTTGGCATTGCAAGGTTGTAAACTTGCTACAATCTTGCAGAAAACTTGCTACTTGACCAATTCCAAATTTACTACTAACTTTGCACACCAAATTTCCCACGAACCTTCCAGAAAAAACTTGCTACACACTTTGCTTTCAAAAACGTTGGTAGACCAACATCGAGCCTGTGGCGAGAAAAGATTTTAGTCCGCGGTGTGATTCGAACTCACACTCTTTAATTTTGTCTGTTATCCGTCACCCTACCGACTACTCCACGCTTTTTCTGCTGAACGAAGTATATTTTACTAGTTCTTTTATGTTACGAAAACAGTTTCTGGAATAAAGACATTTAAGTAGACTTTAATTCGAAATTTGGAAAGATTATTGATAGTGTGTTCGAGTAGAGCTGTGAAGGAGGCTGATTCGTGTTTATTCACAAACGAAACCTCAAGAATATCATAATGATGTGTACTTTAATGTTCGGGTCAATGACATTTCTCTAACTGGCTGCCAATTTCCCAATAGTACGCTAGTTTAAACTAGTTATGTACACACCGAAGAAAAAAAGAAAATTTTCGAAGAAAAAAAAAGGCTCGAAATTCTTTTCCAACGAGGATAAAAAACAACACACCTGTTTTTACTGACGAACTCGTTTTCTTGTGTTTTTTTCCCCATCATTAATATTCACTACCTAGCACATCTTATGCAGTTCTTGTTTAGGTTTAGTAAACTTAAATGTTCTTACGTTAAAAATGTACAACAAACTTTCTATTTACATTACGAATGCAATATATTTCATTAGCGCCCTTGTACACGAGAGAAAAGTTCCGTCCACTTATAACCTTTAGGCATTTTTGGCTCAGACCGAGGAAACTTAAATAATGTTACAAAACTTAGTCAGAGGCAGTCCCAATGAGGATGCTTTTTTCTAAATGTATATTTTTAACAAGACTTAACATTTTAACTATTTCATTGATCATCAAATGTCGTCACGGTCCCGTAATAGTAAAAACAAGTTTTTCCAAAGTAGCATGAAAATGTAAAAAAAAAAAAAATCTTTTCTGTTTCTTCCAGCCTTCTATTTTTCCTGTTTTGCATATCACTAGTTTAAACCAAGTTTCGACTAGCTTCGATTTTTCTTTCCAGTGATAAACTAAGTGTTTTTTTTTTATCACTGTTTTTTTTATGAAATCCGATCGCGCTTAAACTCTAGCTGGGAAAAAGTTTATCTAGTATTTAATCCTTTTATTTTATTGTATATTTCTTGCTTTACAGGTTGTTACAATGCCTTCTTAGTTTTTCTTTCTTTGGGATTTCTTTGTTTCCCCCCAGCAGAAAGATTTCAGTTAGTTAAGAACTACGTACGCTTCCTCGTCCCTTTCAAGATGAGTTCTCACAAATCCCCGAATTTGTTACAGTTTTTGTGTATATTGCTCAGTGAATTGTACATTTCGTTATATGATACCCAGGATTTTCTAGGAACATGTCAGCTAAATGTAAGGCTGTAAATATATGGGGAAAATAACGACGTCAGGGAGCAGCAGGAAGATAATTCCTCTTTATGGTGCAATTATCAAATTTTGGTAGTGAACAGATTTTCGTCTTCGCTGCATGATCGGGTATGGCAGTGATCTAAATTAAATGTGGGTGCAGAAATTATATATTCCGTCTTTTGTGCCAGATGCTAAGTTTTGTTAAGAAAGTGACTTTACCGGAAAATATGTGCGAAACTAATTAGTGATCCATTCTCCGCTGTTCAAAATTAATGATGAACTTTATTTTTGGCGTTTCCGCGGAATTTTAGTATACTTTGGAAATTTTGTGTCAGTAATTAGCCTCATGCGCAGGTTCCATTTTTCTGTGACAGTTTGATTTGATTTGATTTATTTTAATTCTAGTGACCGGATTCCATTCACAAGCATGGTATAGAATACAATACAAATGCAATAATACATAATGCACACACACTCACACACACATATATATCAACATATATAATCATATTCAGCCGTTTTCTATCCACTGCTGGATGAAGGTCTTCCCTTTTCTTTCCACATATCTCGGTCTTGTCTGTGCGCGAATCCATTAATTTGTCTTCCTGTCCCTCCTAGTTATTCCTAGCATTCATCTCTCCATTGCATTTTTTGTGGAAGATGTTACCACGAACCAGCACAGCGTCATTGCCTTCAATATAGACCTAGCGAACAAAGATGATAAACAATTTAACGATGAACCAAACAAACTTAACTATAACGTAAAAAAACTAAACTTCAAAACATTAATAGAGAAATTAAAACTACCACAAATCGAAGAAAATGCTGACCTAGAGGACTTGGCATAAGAGGTAGAAGAAGAAACTATTGAAGCAGTAATGAAAACGGCACCGACACCAGGAAATAACAACAACCGCAAATTGCTCTGGACTTGGAGTCTGCATAGATAAAGAGAAAAATGAAAGCAAGCGAAAAAAGCTACCGAGCGGCTGGAGACCACGAACTGAGAAAAATAAGACTTAACAACTATAGACAAATAAAGCAAAAATTCGAGAAAGAATTATACGAAACCAAACAGAAAACTTGGGCTAAGTTTGTGGATCAAAACCTATGTAAGGATATTTGGGGTATGCCTTACAAGATCGTAATGTAAAAACTAAAAACTAAAGGGATATTACATACACTAAAGAAAGAAGATGACACATATACAAAAAAACTGGCGTGAAACAATGGAACTATTAGTCACAAAACTATTCCCGGATGACCAAGTAGAAGACGATAATGAAGAAAATAAAAGAATAAGACAAGAAGCAACACACACCCCTTATGAAAATAACAACCAAGAGATGCCATGGATAACCAATGAATAAGTAGTAGCTGCAATAAAGACCCTAAAACCACATAAAGCTCTGGGCCCGGACCAAATTAAGATTTATAAAGCGATAGCAGAATACTGGTCTCCGTACATGTCGAGACTATTCAACGAATGCCTGAAGCAGGGAAAATTCCCAAAAGCATGGAAAACTGCAAACCTCATTGTATTGTTAAAAGGAGAAGATAAACTAAAAACTAGCCCAAAGTTCTACAGACCAATCTGTCTGCTAAACGTAATTAGCAAAATCTTTGAAAAATTATTGATAACAAGAATAAATGTAAAAAGAATAAACCTTGAACAGTGCAGATTACAGTATGGATTCCGTCGTGGCAAATCGACAGAGGACGCAATCAACGAGGTTTTCAGTAGCATAAATAATCTCAAGAATGAAAACTTTAAATATATTTTAACAATATTCTTCGACATAGCGGGGCCTTTGATAACGTATGGTGGCCCTCGGTGCTAAAAATACTTAAAAATCTAAATATACATCCTGCAATATGGAAAGTTGTGAAAGACTATTTCAAAGACAGAAAGATTCAAATTGAAACGACCGATGGCGTTGTGCAGAAGACACCAACAAAGGGTTGTCCGCAGGGCTCTGTGCTCGATCCGGTTGTCTGGGATATAGTATTCCAGTCATGCCTGCAGATGCTGGATGAGATGGAAAATGTGGAAAGAGCGGTGGGATACGCAGATGATCTGGCGGTAGTGATAAAGGAAACAGCCTAAATGACCTACAAAATAAGGCAAATAACATTATAAACTATATGACGGCGTGGTGCAATAACAATAAGATGTCAATTTCAGCAGATAAACAAAATATGTGATCTTTAAAGGTAAACTAGACTATAACACAGGACATACAATCAAAATCAATAATACATCAGTCAAAAGAGTTAAGGAATTTAAATATTTAAGGCGTAATATTGGACGAAAAGTCAAATTTCAGAAAACATGTAACTGAAGTTAGAAACAAAGCAAACAAAGTAGCACACAAAATAGTAAACATTGCAACAAAAGAGTATCGTACACCACTAAAAATAATAAGAACGTAAAACGACGTCATAATACGCTCAGTAGTGGGTTACGCCGCCAGTGCATGGTGTCACCGAATGGACGACATCAGACAGAAACAAATTATTGACAGATCGCAACGACAACTACTGCTACGGCTAACGGGAGCATACCGAACAACATCAGTGGAGACGCTTCAGATTGCGACAGCGACAATGCCGATCCACCTACAACTTACGAGATTAGGAGCCGCGTACTGGTTAAAGAAAAATAACGGAAACACAGTCAGAACAATTCTACACCTAACAGCAGGAGACAGGAAAGAAATACAAGAAACCTTAATCAGAGGGTGGCAAGACGAATGGGAGACAACAACAAAAGCGAGAAGAGTCTTCAGCTTTTTCTCGGACGTGGTGGAGAGAGTCGGACTGCAACCTGAAATAGAAGGCGGCCTAATGCATTTCAAAACCGGTCATGGCCCATACAGACAGAAGCTACGGGATCTCCAGCTTATAGAGGATAATATGTGCCGAGTGTGTGGAGTGGTCTCGACCCCGGAGAACACAGTATTAGGGTGTGAGGAAACAAACGTGAGCTATCCGTTTGAGCTATCCGTATTAAGGTGTGAGCTATCCTGGGGGATACGCCTATTTACACAGCTCTGAGAACTCCAGAACTGGTGGAGGTCCTCCGGGAAAACGGCAAGCAAAGTTTCAGAGTACCACAGAAGAAAATTTGTGCCGGGACTGGGAGACCGTGAGAGGGACGTATGTAAAAACACCTAGAACTATAACCAGTGAGCTTTTTTGTAACAGCTTTTTGGAGCCGCAACGGCCGAGATTCACAACCGTGGCAAACGCGTAGCGCAAATAAAAGATCATGAACAATAGACATAGACAAAATATAACGTATTGCGCATTAAAACAATACAACAAAGTTGAAAACACAACAAACTCGAGAGAGCTGCTGGAGACCACAAGCAGAATGCTTTGTACAGAAATCCTGCAAAAGACACTCAATTAGTGTGAGAGTGTGAATGAAAAGGAGGAGGGACCAGGATGAAGTGAAATAGTGTAGAATGAGGAATTATGCATGAAAACAGAACTAATGTGTATGTGGGCTGCGGAAGCCGCACCCCACAGGAGCTTATGAATAATCCCAAGAGTGTGTGTCAGTGTGAATGGAGAAGAATTGACATGCATATATCCAACTGTATGAAGAAAGAAGGAGGAACAGAAATAGCCAAGCTGGACTTTCCAGTGAAATACTAGCGGCCCTGTGGCAAACTGGGATGCAACAAAGAAGAAGAGACTAAAAAAATACCTTTATTTTTTCTTTATTTCGTTACAGGGCAGTAGAAGGCGCGAAGAAAAGAAGCCGAACTCCAGTTTAACGTTTGTTTTGTCCTGTGTTGTCTTGTATTTGTCTTCTATGTAATATATGTAATTCGTATGAAATATAGCATATATGTGGATAGGGTTCCCTCCCAGCAAAAGTTCCAAACTTAGGAACAAAGACCCGGAGAACATCCCGGACGCCGGGTCACAAAGACCGTCCCGCAACACCACCTGTCTTAGACAAACAGAACATAGGAGATCGTTGGAATGTCGGAACTCCGGCAACCCAACAATCTCCAGGGACAAGCTTGCCCCACGCTGGGAAGCACTAAGTAGTGCGTGCTGAACGCCCTTGCAAGTGCTCGACCTAACCTGTGCAAAGAACACAGAAAGGCAGGGGTGTAAAGGTGGGCCCCCTAAATAAAAAAAATGTTCTTTCAATCATGTCCCCCTGAGTGAGTGTTCCCCTCCCCCTAAGGCATGGAAACTAATGCTGGGAAGTTTCGAGCAATATGCTTTATAGCTTTTTTTAGCCATCCCGACATTTGTCTTGTATTACCTTGCGAATGAACATGAATCAGAATGCTCGTGCAAAATGTCATCATTGTATCTTGTCACCATTGTAACTTGACTACACATACGGAACGAAAGGAAAGGATGTAAACCTTACATCTTGTATGTAACCATTGAAATATTATTGTATTGTCGAATGGGGCACGGTCTGGGTTTAAGGTACTATCCCGACATTCGCCTTATCTGGCCGCTCTTCTTGGTTTCACTCACCATCTCCCAGCATTTGAAACATCTATCATCATTTCAGGAAAAAAATATATTTTTTGTCGTAAATCGTATGTAGGTCCTTTCTAGTATTACAATCACAATGTATTGCTGCCGCAATGGAATACATCATCAAAGGTTCCATCATCATCATCTTCAAAAAGATCTATTTAGTAGTGACCAATGTCATTTAAACCCCAACACTAGCTATAGGCTAACATGTATACATATTGATTGCCTTTCATTGTTGTTACATTTCCATGGTTTCAACAAATTAGCTATTTTACGACGCCATCTTGGTAAAACTTGCTTTTTCTTCAATAATGTGTGATATATTGTGGTTCCAACCAGTGTACAAGATGACAACTTGTTAGTAGAATTGTTCCAAGCTGGTTAGAAAAACTCGCCCCAAGAAAATAATTGGGTTGGGGGATCGCGACAGGAAAATCTTTTGGGGGTTCCGTTATCATGCGTGCGTAGCTCAGTTGTAAGGTCATTGACGTCATTGTGGTGTTGCCAGACGTGTTAGATGAGTCATCCGACGTTGCCACATCTATTGACGTGGTAATATGAGGTTATCTGTTGACGTAGTGATATGACGTTATCTGTTTACGTGTTGATATCAGCTTCTCTGTTGACGTACTGATATGACGTTATCTGCTTACGTGTTGATATCAGGTTATCTGTTCAACTTTCACGTGATGAGTGATAAAGTTTACAATACATGGAGGGCGTTAGTGTTGTATATATCATAAATAGTTTTCAGCTTCGCAGTCATGGTTAAGCATTATCATCAGCAGCAGCAGGAGCAGTATCAGCAAGTTATAGAAGAAGTTGACCTCACATCAGATGACGAAGAGGTAGTGGAGACGTCAACATTACTCGCAGATAGTAATGTAGAAAAAGAAGACGAAAGCGGAGACCGTACAATATATACTTGTTTAAGATCAAAAGTAAAGTCTTAAAAAGAACAAGTATCTCCATCATTATTATCATCATCTGTATTAAAAGAAGGGAAGAATGATGATGAAGATATTAAAGAGGTTTATAGCTCTTTAGTTCTTACGAAGCAGCAGAGAATGAAGAAGCGTGTGCTAGATGGAGTGGTATATCCAGTGAAAAAAGGTTTGTTTTACGAAAATACTAATATAAAACAAACTCCAGTAGCAGCAGCAGGAGCAGCAGAAGAAGGAGCATCTTCAAGACTGGTAAAATCTGCACGAGTTATAGTGAGAGCAGTTCCCACTACAGTGTTAGGGAACTTTTCAGTGAAAGCACCAAGATCAGCAGGAACAGTAAGTAAAAAAAGTGAAAACTATTACTAATAAGTGTTTGTATAAAAAGCAGACATTAAAGAAGTGGAATCCTGCATCTGCATTAATATGTGAAGCTTGTTATGATGGAGAAGAAAATCAAACTGGTCATGCATGCCTAGGAAATGTGAATGGTGAAGTTCAAAGAGGAATATACTTTGAAGAATATTGTTGAACAGTTGTGTGGCGTAATGTTTTGAAATTTGGAATATTAAGTGAACTTTATTGTTTATATAAAGAAGATCATCAAGAAGTGGAAGAGGACGTTGTATTAATGAGAAATATGAAATATGTTTTGTGACGAGCGATAAAAGTGTACATGTCAAGTGTAATTGAAATGTTCTTTGAAAAGGATAAAATCGACAGTTGAACGGAGAATTTAAAACTCTGAAGTGAAAATGTCAGATTTTTGTGCATTTTGTGGTATTTTTATTCGGGACTCGTGTGTGTTACAAACGTTTTAAAGGACAATCCAATTACTTGTAGTGGGTGTAAGTTGAAGATTCTTCATAATAACTGTATATATGTATGGGATACAGGCAAAGTACTTTCAAAACATTTGTTAAATCAAGTGAATCATCATGAAACGTTTGTGGAGTACTATGAGATTTTCAAACGACAGGGTCATGTAAGTATTTCCATGATTTTTTTTCAAATCTTGTAGAGAATTAGTTCATAATAGTGAATTCATTGCACAACTCATACCAGATGTAATACATGTACAATTTTCTGTAGAAAAGTATCTAAGTGTGTCTTGACAACAGTACGTTATTGATGTGCAGGAATTTAAAATCTCTGAATATGAGTTTATTATGAGAGAATTTTGTACTCTAGCGTGTGATACTAGTCTTTTATTCTACTGTTTAGTAAAACTTCCATGTGACATTACGGAAGTAGGACTAGGATATCAAAAACAAGTACAATGGTTAACAGAAAACTTTCACGATTTACATTGGGACACATCAAATGGATACAGCGTTTCACATCTTCGTAGAATCATTTTTCAATTGTATTCAAGTAAAGCTACATTTTTCTTGTAAAGGTCTTGAAAAGGTACAGTGGATTAAAAACCTATTTCACTTGGAAAGTGTGAATCATGTAGGTGAAAAGAATGTCCCGCCTTGAAAACATTAAATTTGAACACTGGTATGTCTAAGTGTACTTATCATGACCGTTTCGAGGTGAATGCTTGTGCATTAAGAAACTGCTTTAAATTACAACAGTGAATGAAACATGAGAAACCACAGAATCTTGTAAATACCTTATCAGGCATGCAAATAGTAAGCAGCATGTGCAAGTTGTTTTTATAAAGAGTTTTTACTTACTCTTAAATAATAATAAAGAATGATACTCTACGAATTTGTTTTCATTTCAAAATAAGGATGTTTCTTCGTAAATGATAACAACAAGGTTTAAATTATATAAACATATTTATTTTTCTTTAAAATGAAGAAGAAGAAGAGTAGTACAATACTATTTACAATGTTGCTTGTCTTTTTGCTTTAAAATTTCTTTCACACATTGTACTACAATTTGATCATTTTGTCTCAGATGAACAGTATTGAATTTTGCAATTCTTGTGTGTAAAAGATTCCTTTGATGGGGTCTCCATTCCAATGTTTAATTTTGTACGTTAGCGGAGTACTTTGAATACAATGATGTACAATAAATATTTCCCAAGACCATTTTGGTAAATATCCCATTTCTAATTTATGTTTATATTTACTAATACGGACATAATCACCCTTTTGAAATTTACATTTAGTTTGAACGCGATTTCGTTTTCCATATAACGTTTGCCAAACTTGATTTGTATTTTCTTAATTAACCTCTATAGGAGCAATTTTAATTGTGGAATATACAATGTAATTGTAACTATGTGCAAGATCGTCACGAACATTAGTATAACAATAAGTGTTTTCAGAAGTAAAGTTTTTGTAAATTTTCTCTTTTAAAGTTCGAATAAACCTTTCTACAATTGCAGCCTTCATTTCAGAATGCACACTATAATGATTAATATAATACTTTTCGAAAATACGTTTTACATGTTGGTTATAAAATTCTTTTCCTAAATCAGTTTGACAATGTAGTAGTGGCATAGTAAATCTACTTAAAATACTTTCAATTGCTCCAACTATAACTGGATCTGTTTTATTTTTTACCGGAATACAAGTTGAAAATCTACTAAATGCATCAACACAACATAAAATACATTTATAGCCATCATTATATGGAGTTACGTTTTGCATATCTGCTAAATCCATTTGCAATAATTCATTTGGACCAGTTACATAATATTGTTTCCGTGGAAAATTTTTACAACCAGGGACATGTATCTTGTGAAGCTAACCATTTTCTTTCTTTTTAAATCTGTCTTTCGTTCTAATTTAGAAATACTTCCGAGATGTTGGATCTGAATATGTATAATACAACTTTGATAGTGACATACTTAAACTTGTAGTGTTTATAGTATTTAAAAATGTTTTTAAAAATATTATTCTTACGTTTACTACTCTTTTCTTTTCGGAAATAATATTTCTCGTACTCTGCTTCTTTTTCTTTTGAGAAATGAAAGGGACAATACTAGTAACAGCACCAACACGAAATTGAAAGGTGATTTATTCATTAGGAACATCAATATCTCGGAGAAATGACTTAAACACATCATGACCTACAGGATGTTTTGACGTACGTTTTCGAATAACGTCATGTATGAGATCAATAATATTTGATCCTCGGAGTACGTTATTATCAATGCTTACGGCACCACTCTGATCGCAACTGATACGATTTGAACTGAGCAATAGATTTAATAATGGTGATGTTTTTCTCAATAACGTTTTTGGAATCGATTCTAGAATTAATTAAAATAAAAGTAGTGATTTAGTACTAGTTCCTTCCTGATCAAAAAGGGGTATTGCGATAGGCTTTTGAGCTGAGGGAGTATGATGCAAGTATCGATGTAATGCTTGTTGATATAATTTCCATTTTTGTTCTATTGAAAGATCACTACGATTTAAAATATCTGATATTTCTTGATCTAAACGTTCTTGATGAGAAACGCTAGATTTCATTGAAGAAACAAGTTGACTAGAAGCATCTACAGGTATGAGTATCATTTTTGAAATTGTGAGTGAGAAATGTTAACTTCTAAATAAACTTCCAGCCATAGTAGTTAAAATACGTCCTACTAATAAAGGTAATATTGCTCCACCCTTTTCCATTAATAGTTTATGCTTACTTTTTAAACACTATTAAGAGAGAGAGCGCTTAAGAGAGAGAACACGTAACGTCTTTTTATGACGACGTAGTCTTTGTTTCTGATGATGAGAGAGTTTCATGTTACCCTTTAAAAGGTTTTTACCAAGTTGAGCAACAGTTCGTATTAAGTTACCAGTTGCATGTTGAAGTAATATTTTACGCTTTTCCCCTTACACTTGCAAAGAGCATGGAGCTCGTTGTAATGATGTTTTAAGTTTGACATCCTCTTAACGACTAAAAAGAAATTGGAGTATTCGCATGCTTTTCATGTGTGTACACATACATAGTTTCGCCTGGAAAAATATTTGTTCGAATTCGCAAAGCATCATGGATTTTTTGTGTTTAATCTAAAAGAAATATTAATGTGGTTTCCCAGTAACTTTTTTCAAAAATCTCTACAACACCCTTGTTATGATGAGGCATAATTTGACTTGCTAAATACTGCATTTACAATTTATCTCGTGGATTTTTAAAAATTACGATATAGTGACTATTTAAAGAAATATCTCGAGAATGTTTACCTTTAAGAAATAAGTTTTGAACTATAAAGATAACTGATACGTTTATTGATGTGCATATTTCGTAAAAAATACTAATGTCTCCATTTGTTTCATTAATTATATCGTCTAAAATAATCAAGGAGTTGGACTGAATTTTAAATTTATTCATATCTGGTATTCCTTTAACAAAACGAATATTAGTAAGGGATGTTGGAACATTTTGTACTATCGCACCATAGCACCAAATAATTTATTTGAAGTGGGTACTGAACATTTTATCCCTATATTGTAGCAATTTTTTTATCAAAAGTAGTTTTCCCAGGAAGGGATGGTCCGCTGATCATCATAGTACAAGGGCGTTGAAAGGGCGACATCTTAATACGAAATGAAACAATTATTTGAAAACATTTCCTGTGATATCATTCCGGGGGTTCACAAACACACACACACAGAGAGAGAGAGAGAGAAAGAGAGAGAGAGAAATACATATATATACACACACACACTTACATGATAAAGAAGTCAAGCATTACGTTTTACGTCGCTTAAACCGTAAGGCAGGGTGTCAAAGTCATATTTGTCATTTGCATCTTTTAGTTCTCGCTTATTATTTACAATTTTACGTGTCTTGTGTTCAGGTCTGCTTACAATTTTGTACCCAGGTAACCTTCTGATCGTATTTGGGTTACTTACAAATTTCTTTTCAATTTTCTCTTTCACTAAATTATTAAAATGATCAAAATCAATAACTTTTCGCGCCCGTGCATTTAAAGTAATCCTTCTAATTTTACAAGTATATCTAAACTTTTCTTCTTCCCTCAATTCCTTTCCCCTTTAACTCTAGTTTTTTCGTCCTAACCCCAGGAATTTCCGAATCTCCTAGTTCGGTCTTTTCAGTTAATACGCCCAAACAGTTTCCAGTATGCAACCTGAGTGCTTGATTTCCTGTCTGCACATACATCACAGTCAGTGTCACCATATAGTAGAAATTCAATACGAACGGCATCCATGAATTCATCACTTCCAAGTCTGGCCCAAGATAATATAAAAGCAGCTAAAATCGGATTCGAAAAGGGATATGGTCTATTTACATTTTGAGAGTCTTTATATGTTACTACGAGTTTACTTTGCCCAATAGCAACAACGGATTGGACTTGTAAATGTGGAGTTCTAATGATTTCTAAAAACGAGTGAGTATCAGATGCAACCCTGGTCTGAGTTAAATCTGTCCTCTTCCCCCACTTCCCAAACATAATTTAAAAATAGTGTAGCGTTATACCTTAGACCAGGATTATATCTAATTTTATCATACTCGAGCTTTATTCATTCATGTTCAGCATAAACTCGAATGTAAGATTGCTTTTGCTCATCAGTTTTACATTCAGAGGGAAACCCACTAGCTTATTGCTTCATTTTCAGGAAATTATTTACATAGTCCTTGAAAACTCTCTCGCTCATTTTAAACTCCAAAATTTCATAGGGTTTAAGGACTTTATAGTCTTTTTAATAGCTATATGTAATTCTGGAGTGCAGAATTTTCCGATTAAGATCCGTTGTTCCTCATTTTGATTACATTTCCCTTTCTCCATTGCTTCCATACAAAGCCTACAAAGTCCAAACACCACACGTTTGTTATCATTGTATGGAAGGATCGGAATGTCTAAATTTTGTGGAGTTAAAACCTTACAGAATACACCACCATGGATATCCTCTGGCTTCGGGATATTTTTCCTCTGTGAAAAATAGGCTTCCCAGTAGGAAGAGGCTTCCTCGACATTGCCCATGGATAGAGAGAAGTGACATCTACGATTTGGATGTTCTCATCATCTTTGCATTCATACAATGCACGAAAACATTCAGTTCTCCCTTCCTTAAAAATTTCCTTAGCAATAAGAAAACCTTCAATTTCCTTACATTTCCTTAAATGTGAGTCGAATTTCGTACTTGCTCATTCCACTCACATTTCAATAACTTTTAAACTATACTATTCTAAATATTCTATCAGAATCTTTGTTGCCTCATAAATGTCTTGCAACGTCAGACGTCGTTCGTCATCCAAAGGATAATGACGAAACTGTTGAATACAGGTATGACCATTCCATCATCATCCATATTACTCATAGACTGTACTATTTTTCTCGTCATAGCCATCCAATTTATATTTACCAAATGGTACTCCGGCCCCATTAGCAATGGTTCGAATACTAACATTTGAGTTAAGAGACTCCAAATACTTCATCCACTGTAACGACTTTTTACTAGAATGGAGGAATGACGGGGACGGTATTCTCTGGTATGTATAAAGACCTGAAACATTGCATTGCACAGACTGCAATAGTACAGGTCTCGAGAAAACATTCAATACCACCTGTTTTCTCTTCGATAAGATTCGAAAACTTAATCACAGCTTGTGTGAGAAGAGATACATCTTTCTTACAATACTCGAGCATTTCTTTCTGCATGTTGAACGTTGATTCTTTAACCGTATCATACCACTTAAGAAGAGCTTTCCCTTCTTCCTTTGATTTGGAATCCAGGTCATAAAACTCAATTTTAGGCCATGGCCCTACGTCATTCTCGTTTCCTTTCGTATTTAATAAAAAGGGGAAGTCTCCCTTCTTAAGACTTTCTTGTAAACCCATGGTTTTAGGTAATTTTGATAACTTTCCCCCTAAAAACAAAAGGCTGTCCTTGAAAGAAATATTCGCGGCTTATAATTGTATAATCTTTTGTCCTTGTGCAATAATATTATGGGAATAGTGTTTTTCGATAAGATCCCTTGCTACTAGTAAAGTATCAAAGCGGAAACTATTGTGTGTAATTCCAACCACTCTCTCGAACTTTGGACCTTGATTAAGGACATAGATGATAAATGCTTGCATGTCATAAAACACAAAGTCTCTATCACCTTCTGCATTACCACGTACAAAACATTTATACTCAACTTCCTTGTCCTTACATTCGTGATCAAAAATCTATTTACCTTAAACCAAATATTTCCTTTTTTCATTAAAATTTGTAGACACTAATTTAAGAACTGTCTTCTTAAAAAGTTTCAAATTCAAAAGGTCCAAATTGAAATCTGGAAAAAAATAAGTAATTATTATTATTATTATTCCCTATTCACATTTTAACCTCTCTCACACACACGCATACATTTCCTATATAATACTAACAACCATTCTTTGTACAACATTCTTGTGGAAAAGGGATATCCCACTGATATACTCTGGATATCCTAACGATAGAGTATGAATACCTTGAAATTTGCTCTTCACCTTTAATTCAAATTTTGCTCATCTAGAAGAAGAGGAAGGAACAGAACACAATGTAGTCTTCACTTTATTTTCCTTTTGAAAACCTAAAAATTAAAAAAGTTATTTAATTATGATTACTATTATTCTTTAAAAAACAGTTTAATTGATTATGTTAAAGTCACTAAAATTAATTTTCCCATCTCGATCATACATAGCTACAAATAAAACAAATACTAGTGTGAAATACTACGAAAGTTTCACAGAATAGCTCGAAAGTCAAAACTTAATAGAAACCCCCAATTCAGCTGTGTGAAGTTTCTCTTGACTATCCACACTAATCGTAAGCAAGATGTTTCAAATATCTACTAAGTAAAATCAGAACCAAGACAAGCGTGTTTTATAATGAGCCATTAGTTTATAAAGTCCTCTGAAATGCTTCTTTTCAATACGACTCTCACTTTCATAAGAGGCATACATGTTTAAAGGACATAAAATAAAACTAAATATTCAACCAAATCACAAGTAAAGCACCAAATGTATTTGTTACTAACACTGGTTATCCGATGGATTATCGATACTATAGATTACCTTACTAGTGCAAGTGATAAGGAAATTTCAAAGAGGGTGTTTCTCAAACATTTAAGAGGTAAGGCCTCCACTCTAAAGTCTGCTAAAAGCACAGTTCCAAACCCTTTAAAAAAACATCTTATCCTCCAATTATATCATAGATATCCTGAAAATATATTATCAATGCTTTTAAATAAAAATTATTTAGCTTTCATTGAAATTTCCTTCTCGTAACACGTTCAATATACTCTTACTCAATCCTTTCAGACTAAATCCCCGACCTGAGCCTTAGGTCATAAATAAAAGAAATCAAATTCACACCTTCACAGTAAAGTCTTAAGATTATAAATAAGAAGAAAAGAGCATTCCCGTACTATTTCATAGGTCTTGAGTTCGACCGCAGCGCCCGACCATCCATCCTAACTTACGTTTTTTAAGATTTTTCCTCAGTCACACTAGGCAAATGGCGGGGTGACACCTTTAATATAGACCCTCGCCAACACTTTCATTAATCCTTTCCTCTTCTCTAACCTCGGCCTTAGATACCTAAAGGCCATAAATAAAAGAAAAGGGCATACGTGTAACTTTCAATGCCAGCGGATGACCATCCATGTTTTTTAATTTTTTTTCCTCACTCACATTAGGCAAATGCACGAATGGCACCTTCAATATAGATCCTGACTAACACCTTCCTACATCCTTTACCCCTGCTCTATCCTCCAGCCTAAGTCATAGATGCCGAAATACCATAAATAAAAGAAATCAAATTTAAATTCAAAGTAAAGTCTATACGCTATAAATAAAAGAAAAGGGAATACGTGTAGCTTTCAATAGGTCGTGTATTCAATTCCAGCGGATTATCATCCTGACTTATGTTTTTCTCAAGTTTTCTTCCTCACTCACATTATTGAAATGCACGAATTTCATTCATGCATTCGCAATTTCTTCACCAAAATAAATGTGCCTACGTCGACTTACTCATCTAATAACACGTCTGGGAACACCGCAATGACACCCCCAAAGGATTTTCGTCATGATTTTCCCCCAAAATTTAGCCGTCATCTTCTACAAACACACACGCCAAAGGATTTTCAAGTCATGATCACCTTTTCCCCCAAAAAAATTATTCGTCATCTTCTACGAACACACACAACGAAGGATTTTCCTGTCGCCACCCCCCTAACTCAATCATTTCCCTGTCGCGAGTTTTTCTAACGATTGGGACCCTTTCTACTCAACTTCAACTACTGAGTGATTCGAAATACATTTTCCTTAAATATAGTTTAGAAGATTTTACCTATTTGCAACTAAAGCATAGCAGTAGTATTCAAACGCATTGTATCCTCTACTAGAACCAAACAGTGCTTCTTCCAAAAGACATGTTGAGTGAGCCCCACCACCACCACCATCAAAAAAGAAAGGCAGAATGTGTTCAACTAGAAAAACATAGTAAGTTGCCTTTAAAAATGACATGTATAGACGGGACCTGAACCATATGCATATAGACGTGAAGAAGGTAGGTAGATAGTTCGAAAGAATAGTTTCCATGTATATGAACATATTGTATAGTCACCCGACTTACGTCGCTGAGCAAATCGTTTGAAAACACCAACCACAAAGTTGATTGAACTAAAGCAAGAAAAGGTGAAGAAGGGTCTATGTTGGAAGTGCATTTGCCAGGTGAGCAAGTCCCTTGCAAACATTTCGAACGGTCAAGATGGTCGGCGGCCGCTGGGATCGAATAATAATAATTGGTCTGTAACCATATATTATATTGTCAAGCTTCCAGGATGTTAGTTAATTTCTCGGTTCTTTCACGTGCTTAACCACGACACGTTACTGTAGAGTAGCCATAGAACCAAGAAGGATTTGAACGCGGAACCAGGATATCATATCGTACTAGAACCATCAATAACATTTCAAATATTCCTCAAGGTAACACATACAATATCATCCTTTTTCTTAGACAATTCGAATTTTTATTTTATGCACGATTAAAGAGAAAAGCATGCGACTTTAGAAATGGATTTCTCCATACACAAAATTGGTCAAAAAGTGAAAGAAACGTATTATGTTTATGTTCGACCCCTTTCGGATGCTTTTTCTTAGTCGTCTTTTCTTATTCTTATTCACCCAGGAAAAATGTCAGAGATGGCTTGGAGAGGGTCGAAATTTTTTCTCCCAGTGACATCAAAATTCGATGTTTCCCCATAGTTGGGGCATGCAACATATTCAAAGGTGATCAAAATCGAACGAGAAATAAAGATAATATTCAAATATAGAATAAATTCACCCAGGAAAATTTTCAGAGTTCCAACATGGCTTGGAGAAGGTCGATTTTTTTTTCAAGATACATCAAATTTAGTTTTTTCACATTGTTTGGGGCATGGAGCAATGCAACATATTCAAAGATTATCAAAATCACGAGAAACAAAGATAATTTGAAGTCACATGATAAAAAGAAAGCCAGGAAATATTTCTAAGTTCCATAAGCTCTTGCGATTTAGAGGGTCGAATTCTTTTATCATGTGACTTCAAATTTCGATGTTTACCCATGATTGGGACATGGAGGAATGCACCATAACCAATATGTTCAAAGTATCTTTTCATTTAAGGTTACTGTTCAGACTTGAAATTTCAAATGACTGGCTGTGAAATATTTTGGTCGATTTTTTTTTCAGTTTCTTCAAATTTCGTTATTTCATATTGTTTGGCACATAGAGCAATATTACATAGCCAAAACGGATCAAAATATCATTTTAATTACGATAACTGTTGAGAGTAGAAATGTCACCCAAGAAAAATTTCAAAGTGCGATATTTTCTGGTCGATTTTTTTTTCAACTGACTTCAAATTTCTGTTTCAGAATGTTTGGGGCATGGGATAATGTAACATATTCAAAGATGATCAAAATCGAACGAGAAATAAAGATAATATTCAAAGATAAAAAGTCACGTAGGAACATTCTCGCAAAGGCGATGTCGGGGTCGACGCTCGTCAGTCTTCTATGCGAAGACCCTTGCAAACACTTCGGTCAAGATGGTCCGCCGCTGGGATCAAACTTTTCAAATGCTGAGTCAACGATCTACTACCCATCCCAACACAATTCCACTACACGTGAAAACACATATCCTAAAGTGATGTTTTCACCCTATTTCAACATACTAATCAATGCGTAATGAATTTTTTCCAAAAAGAGATAGTCCGGAATAGGGTAAAATGTGTCGGCCTTTTTGGAAGGTGTTATCCCGGAATTTGCCTTATGGTCGGCGGCCGCTGAGATCGAACCCAGGACCTCCCGAATGTGACGCCGTCGCTGTACACATCTTAAGCATCTCTGTAGTTTGATCGAGTTGTTCCTTCAATCATGTCCCCCTATGATCTTGAATATTCAAATCGTGTTTTCATAAAATGTATCTGTTGAGTGAGTGCCCCTCGCCCCAAAGCATGGAAACTACTGCTGGGTAGTTTCGAGCAAGATACTTTATAGATTTTTTTGTCTTTTATTACCTTGCGAATGAACATGAGTCAGAATGATCGTGCAAAATGTCATCTTTGTAGGTATCTTGTCGGCATTGTAACACTACTACACATACGGAACGAAAGAAAAGGATGTAAACCTACATCTTGTATGTAACCATTAGAATGTTACTGTATTGTTACCCGACTTATGTCGCGGTGCTAAAATTTCATCGTCGTGAAATGAGTTTCATTAACGACATACTTGGAACGTAATGCTTTTTTTATGGTTATCCAACCTACCACACATAGTTGAAATAATGACTCGGGAGGTAGGCGGGACAATATGGAAGGTGCCATCCCGGCATTTGCGCGGTGTGCGACTGCAGAAGACCGCTGGAAACACTTGGGTCAAGATGTTTGCGGCCGATGGGGTCGAACCCGGGACCTCTCGAATGCTACATGAGCGTATTGGGTATGGGCTGGGTTTAAGGTACTATCCCGACATTCGCCTTGTCTGGCCGCTCTTCTTGGTTTCACCTACCATCTCCCAGAATCTGAAACATCTATCATCATTTCAGGAGAAAAAAAGTATATATTTTGTCGTAAATAAGACACCGTATGTAGGTCCTTTCTAGTATTACAATCAGAATACCTGACGCAATGGAACACATCATCATCATCAAAATGATCTATGTAGTAGTGACCAATGTCATTTTAAATCCCAACACTAGCTATAGGTTACCATTGACACATATTTATTTCCTTTCATTGTTGTTACATTTCCATGGTTTCAACAAATTAGCTATTTTACGACGCCATGTAGGTAAAAAAATTGCTTTTTCTTCGATAGTGTGTCATATATTGTGTTTCCAACCAGTGTACAAGGTGACAACTTCGACTAAGTTACTGGGTGAGTCGAAATACATTTTCCTTAGATATAGTTTAGAATATTTTATCTATTTGCAACTAAAGCATAGCAGTAGTAGTCAGACGCATTGTATCATATAGACTCTCTCTACGTTAATCATTGTCCAAACAGTGCATCATCCAAAAGACATGGTGAGTGAGTGCCCCCACCTCCATCAAACAAGTGTTCTTACTTTTAACTATATGGTTCTCTGCATATGAAAGTAACAGTGGAATATTGTATTGTCACCTGACGCTGTGAAAAATTTCATCATTGTATATCTTGTCGAGAAATAAACTAGTTCAACTAACGTTTCAAAATTTGAGTACAGAGCGAAAATACAGTTTGTAAAAAACACGTAGTATGTAACCATGGATTAATGTATTGTCACCCGGTTTACGTCGCTGTGCCAAATGTCATCGTTTGACGACACAACAACCACCAAGATTATTGATCGAAACATAAAAATGTCCCGTTTGATAGCTTTGGATCAGTGAAGCACCTTTTGCGTATGCAATCAAACACGCATAACAGTCTGGTATTTTTAAGGGCGGAAAAAATCGTGGCAGTAGTCAAACGCATTGTTTCATGTAGACGGTCTCCACGTTAAACATTGTCCAAACAGTGCTTCTTCCAAATGACATGGTGAGTTAGTGACTCCCCCCCCTTCAAGAAAAGCATTTGTTCTTAGTTTTAACTGTATGGTTTTTCTGCATATGAAAGTAACAGTGGAATATTGTATTGGCACCTGACTAACGTCGCTGTACAAAACTTCATCGTTGTAAGAGATCCGGAAATAAGTTTCATTAACGTTGAATGGTTTGAAGACACCACGAACTTTACATCGTTATATCCATGAGTTATCGATTCCTAGCCTTTGTCTGAAACATTATATCAACTTTGTTTGCCCTTTTAGCTTTGCTAGATAGAACCATGCAACATATGCGAAAAAGATTTTAAAATCTCTTGTTTTCAAAGTTGCGGTACTCTAAGGCTTGCTTTAGTGAGACTGAAAAAATCGATTTTTTTTAGCCTTATCAAATTTCTTGATTTCCCCATGTTTGGGACATTGTGAAATGCAACTTATCCAAAAATAATCAAAATATCTTTTCATTTACGTCACTTTTTAGACTTGATAAGTAAGCCAGGAAAAATTTCAGAGTTCCAAAAGATCTTAGCTTGGAGAAGGTGGATTTTTTTAAATTACTTCAAATTTCGATGTTTCCCCATGTTTGGGGCTTAGAGCAATGCAACATATTCAAAGAAGATCAAAATCGAACGAGAAATAACGATAATATTGTCATTAGTTAATTTGTTTATGCATCACCATAAGCAGGGGCGGGCTGGGTATATTAGGGCCTAGGCCGCGGTTACCAAGGAGGGCCCTCAGACTATTACACCAATTTCTAAAATAGCGTACAATGAACATCTGCGTTGAGCCCTCGCGTTATGCAGTTGTAAATTCGTTGTTACTTGGTATTTTTTGCAAGCTATGATTTATCATTGGTCATTGGAAATTTGATATCACAGCAAGTTCTAATCAAACAGCAAACCACAGGAATTCCAGAAACAAACTCTTGAGAGAATATTTTATAATTATTATTGTATTGCCATCTAGTAACTGAAACACTAAACAAATAATAGCCAATAACTTTTTACTGTGGAATGAACAGAACAGCTTACTGAAAATAGAAACAACTAATAATAACTTTTGATTGTGGAATGAACACGACAGTTTTACTGAAAATGGAAAACACTGCTGAAACACTAAACAACTAATAATTTTAAAAAGTTAAGATTCTTTTCAGTTCAGATGATGAATTGCAGAGTTTCTGAATAATGTATACTGCATTACGCCTATAGGTAATCAGTTAATCACCAGTGAGTAGTCACATCACTATCACAAGACACAATTCACAAATAATACAACTATGTAAGCCTTGTAGAACTTATTTTTTTACTAACAGTTAGTCAGAGTTAGTAACTAGCCACTATTGTGCACTATCTACCTAAAAAATACACACAGAATGGCAGAGCCCTCAGTACTTTTCGACACACAAAGGACAAAAGCGTAAAATACTCTTTCATACTTGGCACTGCTCATCTTTCTGAAACAGGAAAATACTAGAAATGGGACCCGATCAGTTCGGCGCCTCCGTTTCGGCGCCAGAGCTTTACCTAAGAATCACACCAGGGAAACTATTCTATTAAAGAGGTATTAAAAACTTGGTCCATAAGATGCGACAGACGTAGTGTTTTTAAAAAAAAACGGGAAAAATTGGTGGCCGGAAAAAAACGTTTGTTTTTATTCAATTTTTAGTGCTACTTAGGAAAGTACGTTTTTTTTTTTACTTTTACGGGGTCTCTGACAACATTTTTTGATCAATGAAATAGTTAAAAGGTTAGTTGATGTTCAAAACATATATTTAGAAAAAAATATACAATGAGACCGCGTCTGACAAAGTTTTGAAGCAAAATGTGTTTTCTGGGTCAGAGACAAAGATGCCTAAGGGCCAGAAGGGAACAGAACGTTTCTCTCATGTACAAGGGTGCTAATCACATATATTGCATTCCTAATGTAAATTGCAAGTGTTTTGTACATTTTTTAACATAAGATCATCCGATTGAATGTGTTAAGTAGTGGATATTGGAGATGAAAAAAAAAACAATTTCGTCAATAAAACCACAGTTTTTTTTACTTCGTGGAAAAAAACAATTTTTCCTGTTTTTTTTTTTCAAAACTTCCGGTTTTTTCCCGGCCTTTAAAACACTATACAAAACAGATCCAGGGGCTGCTTTCATGGAAGAGATGCAATGAGACGTTTATACTTCAGTAAGTAATTGAAAGATATCATATTTTCATTTAAATGATTTTCATTATGAAGTGTTTTTTTCGTCGGAAAATGAATTTATTTATTTATTTCCAACATAAACAGGCTGAGCTACAGCAGGGACGTAACTAGTGAGGAGCAGAGAAACAGGATTCAGGAGAGCTACTCGTAATTTCGTAATGGCGCAATTTCGCAATTTATTATTTTATATTCAAAGAAAATAAGTTTCATATTTAATTACAATGCATTCTGCATACCTTTGGAACAATTTATATATACATATAAAACAGATAGGAACGTCAAGGTTCGAGGTCGAGGTTCAAGTCTGACGGCGAAGTCGAGGTTGAAGTCTAATCTCAGGTCGAGGTTAAACTACCATTTTAACTAATTTCTCTATTTATATTACGAATTGAACCTCCAAATCCTTAGCCCCCTTGTACACAAGAGAAACATCCTGTCATCTTGTGGCCCTTAGGCATCTTTAGCTCAAACCGTGAAAACAAAAAATGCTTCATAACTTTGTCAGAAGCAGTCCCAAAAAGTGACGTTATTGACGATTTTCTATTCATCTCGAATATTCACTACTCAGCACACCTTATGTATTTCTTATTTAGGTTTAGCAAAAGTAGAGTTTCTTAGGTTAAAAATGTACACGAGAGAAACATCCTGTCCTCTTATGGCCCCTAGGCATCTTTAGCTCAAAGCATGAAAACTTAAATAATGCTTCATAACTGTCAAGAGCAGTCCCAAAAATGACTTTATCGACGATTTTTTTTCATCTCGAATATTCACTACTTACCCCATCTTATGCAGTTCTTGTTTAAGTTTAGCAAGAGTAAAAGTTCTTACGTTAAAAATGTACAAAAAACTTTATATTTAAATTAGAAAAGCAATATATCTTATTGGCGCCCTTGTACATAACAAAGTTCCAGCCACTTAAGTCATTTAGGTATCTTTGGCTCAGACCGTGCAAACATAAATAATGCTTCGAAACTGTTAGAAGCAGAGTACAAGAAATAATGTTTTAAGTACTTCATTGATCATCAATTGTCGTCAGAGGACAGTAAAAGTATAAAGTACATTACTATGTCATAAGGTATGTTAATAATTTCCGTTTTCCTCACTTTGGCGCCGAACTGAACCGGCGCCGAAACGGTAGCGCCAAAACGTAGCCTGCGCCAAAATGGTGGCGCCGAAACGGCGGCGCAAAAACGGAGGCGCCGAAACGTAGCGGACCCCTAGAAATAGGCTTATAGGCAGGGGATTTTTCCGTCAAATGTTGGCAAAATTCTTGCAGCGCAGACCTTATTAGACTACTTTTATTTTCTTCTATATAGAGTAAACTGTAACTTCCTGAAATAATAGCAAAATTCGTTTTACGACGTGCTGACTTTGTGCTGTCTGTTGCAAATTTAATAACTTGTTTGTTTTGCTTCCTGAAGCAAGCAAGCAACTAAATGTGAAAGCCAGAAAGCGCTACGCGGGTATATAATTACAATTATAATGATGAAAAGGAATGAAGTCGATGCACTGCATCACGTGACACCGGGAAGTATTCAAGGTCCGTCAGCAACTTTGTAGAACTGTATACAGTTTACCTCCACCCACACAATGTAAACAAATAACGTCATTGTAGTCTCAGTGAAATTTTACTATCAATCTTGGAGTGTTCGATCAAAGTACGACCTTTGTTTGCCTAAACGTTGAAATAATCCCTCTTGTGTCGGCTTTCAAACATTGATCGAACACTCCAAGATCGATAGAAAAATTTCACTGAGACTACAATGACGTCATTTGTTTACATTGTCTGAGGTAGCCTGTATTAAGTTCTACAGATGCTCCTTTTGTACCTTGGATGTATTTACCGGCACCACGTGATCAAAACACCTCTCTGACGTAACTTGAATCAACCTCATACAGTAGACGCAAAAATAATAGCTTGGCCGCTAAGGAAGAGGCATTGCTCACTGCAGCGATACGTTTATTCTGAGGAGGCCCTACTCTATAACGTCGTGCATTGTCTTCTGATTAGCAATCACGTTATTTTGCGTCTACTGTAAGTAATTACTTACACCATTATTTTCAATCTCGTACATTATTGGCATTATCGCCTACTGGACATGATTGTGATAGAACACTTTTATTCCGGAGCTGGATAGAATTATGGCATTTATGCTGGCGAAAAAATTCCATGTCAACACTGTAGCCTAAACTCCAGCGGATAGTTCCAAAAACGAAGCATGTTTTCTGTTCTAAATGAATTTGATATTTGGACTAGGCAAAAGTAAATACATTTTTAAAAATGCGCTGTTTTTCCATTTTTGAGTTATCAAATATAGACCCAGCTACAAACCAGGCCCCAGACTTCAACGATGAAAGGGCCCCAACTGCCCAACATAATGAAAAAGGGCCCAGGTCCCCAACTGCTCAATGTAACGAAAGAAGAGCCCCAACTGCACAATATAATGAAAGAAGGGCCCCAGGCACAAACTAAATCACAGTTTCCAATAATAAAAGATCATAGTGAAAGATGGGCCTAGCCACAAATCCAGTAACGACAGACCCTATTGAAAAAGTTAACCTACTGATGGAAGGATGGAAGAGGGATGTGTGTTGGCAGCATAATAACCAGTGATCTACCGAATTATTTAGCTTTCTTCTGTTTTAGCTTTTCTCTCTTTTTCTTTCTTTCTTTATTGTTTCCACTATTTTTTTCTGAGAGGGCCTAGGCCGCGATTGCGGCCCTGGCCAGTCCGCCCCTGACCATAAGGAAAAGTATGCAACGCGCTCCCTTTAGAAATGGATTTTTCCATACACAAAATTATACAAAAAGTTGAAGAAACGTATTATGATTATTTTCGACTTCTTTCGGATGCTTTCTCTTAGTCGTCTCTTCTTATTTTTATTCAAAGATTCTTATTCACCCAGGAAAAATCTAAGAGTGGGCTTTGGAGAGGGTGGATTTTTTTAACTGACTTCAAATTTCAATGTTTTCCCATGGTTCGGGCATGGAGCAATGCAACATATTCAAAGATGATCAAAATCGAACGAGAAATAAGGATAATATTCAAAGTTTTAATTTGTTTATGCATAAGTAAAAAAAAGAAAAGCATGCCACGCGCTCCTATTGGAAATGGATTTTTCCATACACCAAATTGTACAGAAAGTTCAAGAAACGTATTATGATTATGTTCCACTTATTTCGGATGCTCTCTCTTAGTCGTCGTTTCCTATTCTTATTCAAAGATAAAAATTCACCCAGGAAAAATTTCAGATTTGGCTTGGAGAAGGTTGATTTTTTTTCAAGTGACTTCAAATTTCGATGTTTCCCCATGTTTGGGACAAGGAGCAATGCACTATAACAAAAAATAATCAAAGTATCTTTTCATTTAAGGTTACTGTTCAGACTTGAAATTTCAAATGCCTGGCCGTGAAATTTTTTGGTCGAATTTTTTTTTGTTTCTTCAAATTTCGTTATTTTATACTGTTTGGCACATAGAGCAATATCACATAGCCAAAACGCATCAAAATATCATTTAATTACGATGACTGTTTAGAGTAGAAATGTTACCCAAGAAAAATTTCAAAGTGCGATATTTTCTGGTCGATTTTTTTAAAATGACATCAAGTTTCGATGTTTCACAATGTTTGGGGCATGAAGTAATGCAACATATTCAAAGATGATCAAAATCGAACGAGAAATAAAGATAATATTCAAAGATAAAAAGTCACGCAGGAACATTCACACACCGGCGATGTCGGGGTCGACGCTCGTCAGTCTTCTATGCGAAGACCCTTGCAAACACTTCGGTCAAGATGGTCCGCCGCTGGGATCAAACCTTTCAAATGCTGAGTCAACGATCTACTACCCATCTCAATACAATTCCACTCCAGATTCTTTTACAGCTGTTACCCCAACCTATATTTTTAGTTGGAGATTTTAATTCATATAACGTTATTTGGGGTAGTGTTCGCACAGATGTCCACGGTAAAATAGTTGAATCTTTTATTGATGCTTCAAACTTCGTTTTATTAAATACTGGTGCTAACACGCATTTTCGTTTGGGACGTTGCACTTACTCAGCGATACAGTGCAGTGCAGTGTAGTTCTTGCACCCATGCTGGCATGGCGTGTACATGACGATCTATGTGGTAGTGACCACTTCCCAGTAATTTTAGACTTTTTAAACCTTTATCAAGCACCACGAAAGTTACAGCATTGGCATCAGAAGCGTACTGACTGGAATAGATCTGAAACTCGTGTCCAGCTAATTGATCAAGGAGATTTACCCCTGAATGATTCGGTTGAGTACTTAAACCGTGAAATTTTGCGAGCTGTCAGATGTTCCATCCCATAGTCTGGCCGAACGCCACGTTGGCGTTCTGTTCCCTGGTGGAATGATGAGCTCGAACTAGCAAGGCGACGGCGCAGTCGCGCTCTACGGGTGTTCAATAGATATCCTACAGCGGGAATTTAAATACATTTCGACAGTCACAAGCATATATTCGACGTCTCCTGAATCAAAATAGCGTACATCCTTTCGTGAATACGTATCTTCCATTAATTCACAAACGCCAGTCCGAGACGTGTGGGAACGGGTCAGACGTTTGCAAGGCAACTGTCGTTACGAGCCATTGACTGCTCTGAAGCACCACAATGTCTTGCATATAGACCCAGAAGAGATAGCTAATCTTCTTGGAGCAGCCTTCGCAGCAATATCCAGCTCCCAGCACTATAGTGCTAATTTTGTAAACAATAAACGACAGGCAGAGATAATACATCTACGCTTCCACTCTCATAATTCCGAAGCATATAATGTCTCTTTCACTGAGTGGGAACTTGAAACTGCCTTGCGGGATGTTAGAAACACATCCCCTGGACTGGATGATATTCACTATGAAATGCTGCGACACATTCCCTCCCAAGGAAAGGTCTTCTTGCTAAATCTCTATATTCAGATCTGGAGGACTGATAGCTTCTCGGCTAGTTGGCGAGAAGCTATTGTAATTCCCATTCTGAAACTTGACAAAGACAAACTAAACACCACAAGTTACCGGCGCATTGCTCTCACCAGCTGCGTATGCAAGCTATTTGAGAGAATGATAAACCGACGCCTAATGTGGTACTTGGAGCATAACAACTTGCTTTCTAATGATCAGTGTGGGTTTCGCCAATATAGATCAACTGTAGACCATCTTGTCAGGTTAGAGTCTATTGTTCAGAACGCATTCCTCCGGAATGAACATGTTCTTACTGTGTTCTTCGATTTAGAGAAGGCCTATGATACCACCTGGAGGTATGGCATATTACGCCAGCTTCATGACTGGGGCATTAGGGGCCACATGGCACATTTTATATAAAATCTTCTTAGCGATCGCTATTTCGTGTACGTGTTAGTGATCGTTTCTCAGAGCGTTATTAACAGGAGAATGGCGTACCTCAAGGGAGTGTGCTGAGCGTAACACTGTTCGCTATTGCAGTGAATAATGTTATGGCTTGTATTCGCCCTCCTGTGCAAGGTCTTTTATATGTCGACGACTTGACGATTGTCTGTAAATCTGCGAATATAAACCTCGCAGCCCGGTACATCCAGTTGACACTTAACCGTCTTGTTGACTGGTCACACCAGACTGGCTTTCGTTTTTCTCCAACGAAGACAGTCTGTGTACACTTCTGCCGTAAACGCAATTGTTTTGTTGACCCAGATCTCTTTCTTGGAGACAGACAACTCCAGTTTGTCGAGGAAGTACGATATCTTGGTCTGATCATGGATAGAAAGTTAAACTGGCGTAGTCACCTTCGCCAAATTAAAATTTCCTCTGAATTTGTTACGTGTATTCAGTCATCCCACTTGGGGTACTGATCGTACATCCTGTTGCGCCTTTATCGCGCACTCATTTTATTGAAGCTTAATTATAGTTGTCATCAATATTCCTCTGCACGCTTTTCTGCTTTACATATACTTGACAGCGTCCATCATGCTGGAATCCGGCTCTCCACTGACGCGTATCGCACATATCCTGTCACTAGTCTTTGTGTTGATGCCGCTGAACCATCGCTCGAGATTCATAAGATGTACCATGTCCCATGAACGAAAGAAAAGGATGTAAACTTAACATATTGTATGTAACCATTGGAATATTACTGTATTGTCACTCGATTTACGTCGGGGTGCAAAAATTTCATCGTCGTGAAATGAGTTTCATTAACGACATTCTTTTAACGTAATGCTTTTTTTATCGTTATTCAACCTACCACACTTAGTTGAAATAATGACTCATAAAGGTGGGCGGGGCTATATGGAAGATGCTATCACGGCATTTGCCCGGTGTGCGACTGCAGAAGACCCCTGGAAACACTTGGGTCAAGACGCTCGGCGGCCGCTGTGATCGAACCCGGAACATCTCGAATGCTACATGAGCGGACGAATGGGGCACGGTCTGGGTTTAAGGTACTATCCCGACATTCACCTTGTCTGGCCGCTCTTCTTGGTTACACTCACCATCTCCCAGCATTTGAAACATCTATCATCATTTCAGGAAAAAAGTTATATTTCTTGTCGTAAATCGTATGTAGGTCCTATCTAGTATTCCACCACAATGTATTGCTGCCGCAATGGAATACATCATCAAAGGTTCCATCATCTTCATCTTCAAAAATATCTATTTACTATTGACCAATGGCATTTAAACTCCAACACTAGCTATAGGTTAACATGGAAACATATTGATTGCCTTTCATTGTTGTTACATTTCTATGGTTTCAACAAATTAGCTATTTTACGACGCCATCTTGGTAAAAATTGCTTATTCTTCAATAGTGTGTGATATATTGTGGTTCCAACCAGTATACAAGGTGACAACTTCAACTACTGGGTGAGTCGAAATACATTTTCCTTAAATATAGTTTAGAACATTTTACCTATTTGCAACTAAAGCATAGCAGTAGTAGTCAAACGCATTGTATCCTCTACTAGAACCAGTTCTTCTTCAAAAAGACATGTTGAGTGAGTGCGTCCCCCCATCAAACATATATATCTTATCCATTGTATTACTTTGGGACACGGTACCTATGTGTAGGGGCGATATAGAGCAAGTGATGAAAGTTGCCGGTGAAGAGATTTTTCACTTGCCGTGGATCACCTTGGGTGTTGGCCGGTATGGAGATGTATAGCAAATGCCTCTATTGCACATATAAATCTTATCCATTGATTTCATTTACCTTCTTGGAGTTTTCCCAAGAAAAGATCTGTTACCGTTAAATGTTTAATCAAATGCCGATACTGAAGTTAACAAGATTTAATGTAGCTGGTTTTTCTCTGGAAAAGTCCTTGTTCATAAGAAAAAAAGTGCGTTTCACGTTATCCGAAAAATGAGAAGGCAGGACATGCAAATGGACCGTTCGACGCTGCGAAGGAGAGAAACTAGTGTAAATCGTCGGTAAAAGTTTGTCGTTTGTAATCATATGGGCTGCGGTACTTATATGAGGAGGTAGGCTGCAATTAAATAAAATTGTAGAAATGAGTTCGCCTCTTCAGTAAACTTCTAACTTTCCTTAAAAGAAACTCGTATTGAACTCACTCACGATGCACTAGTAAGTGTCACTTCAACTCGGTCACTTTTCGACAAGTGATCATTCCGGATTTCCACTGGAAAACTTCATTTTTGAATTGTAAGTGTACTGGACTTGGGAGAATGAAAATCCGCCTGATGACAACGAAAATCCCTAGTTACATGTCTCTTACAGATCATATTACGTTGAATAGACGGCAGTGCTCTGGTGGAAAAAAGGAATAGAAGTCTTTTATACTAAATGGGAGTAGCCAAGTGTGGCCCGTTTGCTAGTCACTTACGTTAGGTTTGAGAGCGGCCGGGAGATGTAACTTCTGCTTCTGAAACTACTGGGGAGGAGACCCCTTAATTCCTCTTGTAAGGATTAAGGGAACGGACCGGGTACTATTCGTTGTAGAAGTGTAAATTAGAGCCCGATAACCAATTTCTTACCTTGTGTTTGTGATAGGCTGGGGACCTTGAAAATTTTGTATGGGGAGGTAGGTTTCAATTAAATAAAATTGTATAAAACTTTGAGTACGCCTCTTCATGAAGAGAATTACACGGATTTTGAACGATCCTTTAAAGAAACTCATTTTAAACGGATTTCACCACTGGACGAAGTTATTGTCACAATGTCTAGTTGTGTCCTTGTAGTAACCGGAGAAGCTGTCGTGACCTCTGGGAAGAGTTTTCTCTTTTCTCTTAGCGTTAAACGCGAAGAGCATCCCACTTGTTGAGGTATCCAGAGGGTCTTGACGGACATTGAAAATCCGCTGCTGCAAGTCACTTCTATAAATTGTAAGTGTAAATGAACGCAAGCGTTGTCTAGTAGAATAAGAAATGTCAGAAAGTCTTTCTATCTTTTATTCCAAGTGTAACCAGTGTCCCGTTTGCCAGTCACTTGCGTTAGGTTCGTGAGCTGCCGAGAGACGTAACTTCTGCTTCTGAAACTACTTGGGAGAATACCCATTAATTCCTCTTTGAAGGCCTTAAGGGAACCGACCGGGTAGTATTCGCTGTGGGAGTGTAAATCGAGTCTCGGTTGCCAGTTACTTTCCTAGTGTTAGTGATAGACTGGGCGTCTTACACTGAAAATGTTATATTCCAAGTGGGAGTAGGCAGTCTAAAGTGAATAGTTTGGCCCGTCGCTTACCTAGTGTTTGTGGAAGGCCGATAGACGTGTCTTGGAAATTATTCCTTATGGAGTATGGTCAAGTGTAAGCCGTTTATCGATCACCGACTACTTACCGTGTTTTTGTGGTAGGGTGGGCGACAATACTTGAAAACTTTTATTCTATGTGGGAAATAAGCAAATGTAAACTGTGGCCCCTTCGCCAGTCACTTACGTTAGTTTTGTGAGCGGCCGAGAGACTAACTTCTGCTTCTGAAACTACTTGGGAGGAGACCCCTTAATTCCTCTTGTAAGGATTAAGG
>JAGDQP010002185.1:59450-84663 GCA_022664845.1 Lepisma saccharinum
TATATATATACCTCATCTAAAGACGTTATCAAACTACCAAAAATGACCCCTGACCAACTATCTGTTCTTGTAAAAGAGCAGGTATTTTAACGCATTACAGCGTTGGCAAGTTGAAATAACAAAGCCCAGGACTCTAGAGCCGAAAGTCCTTTGGGTCTAAAAAAGGCAGAAAATCTCAAATGTGGAGATTGCGTGACTTTCAACATTCCATGTGAGAGTATGAAAGTCAAAGTTGTATCTACTATACAGCGCCGGTTTTTGAATCAACAAGGAAGCGGAGGAGTTAGTCTTCGGATTTAACAGGACCTTATGGAGTTCGGACTTGTCCATACCTGTTATGATTGACTAGCTTTCTTCAATGTTTCAGGCGTCTTCCAATTTCTTGAACCGAATTACTTGAACAAGCCCGAACTTGAACAGGCAAGATATCTGAGGAGATAATCTACGATAGCCTCGGACCAATTTCATTAGGAAACACTAGAAAATTTATTCATATGGGAATAGAAGCTGCTTCTCGTTACATGGTAGACAAAATTGTTGACACAATATCTAAAAAAAACCGTCACTGTTTTTTTTTTTTTTTTTTGGAAAATCACCTAATACTCTTTTTCGGCGCTCCGAAATATTTGATTCTAGATTCTTACCCAGTTCACAAGAGTGATGCAGTCAAACAATTAGCAAAAAAGTAGAACTTCGAGCTGAAATTCAGCCCCTCCTACTCGCATAGCCGCTCAGGTTTGACTGAATTCTCTATTCGCAACCTGCAACAAATTCTCAAATTTTACACGCAAGATAACATGAACTTGTGGCCTCTTTACATACCAAAGGATGTTTTTGCGTATAGCTCTTCAATACAAACAAATTTGAAGGAGTTGCCTCATTTCTTGTTGACAGGTAACGTACCTCGAACAGTGGCGTACTGTAGCCTAGGAGTCACACCCTGCACACAGGTACCAAAAGCCACAAATCCCGTGTATCTATTTTACTCTACCTAAACATCACGCTGAAAACAGCAGAACGTTACGATATTGTTGCTAATGTTTATAATACCTATTTATCTGCTTTTATCCGCGAAATGAAACAGAAAAAGTATATAAAAATATTGTACAACCTCGAGTGGATGGTGATTTAGTGACGGATAGTACACGTATTCGACAAGTAATCCGAACTTATTACCAAGACCTTTATACAGATAGACCTATTAACATGGATGACTCTGAATTTTGGTCTAATCTTCCCACAATATCTGAGGATTGCAAATTACAATGCGAAAGTGACTTTACGTCAGCTGAAGTCACCGCAGCAGTGTCTCAACTTCATAAGTGAAAATCTAGTGGGTATGATGGCCTCAGTGTTGAATTTTATCAAAAAATTTGGAAACATCTAGGTACTCTTTTTCTCAAAATGCTTCAAAGTGCAATCGGCAGTGGTTTGCTTCCCATATCAACTAGAAAAAGCAGGGCTTATTCTCCTACCGAAGAAAGGTGATCTGTTGAACTTAGATAATTGGCGTTCTATTTATCTTCTTAATACTGATTATAAAATTATAGGAAAAGCTGTGGCCAACCGTCTTTATCAGGTTTTATCTACTATTATCTCTCTCTGTCAAACATTTTGTTCCCGGACGCACAATTTCTTCTAATCTACATCTTATTCGTGATGCTATTACTTATACTAACTTAGAGAACTATCATCTCGGTATAGTTTCGTTGGACCAACATAAAGCATTTGATTCTGCCAACCATGATTATATTCGTCCTTTCTTAGGTAGGCCAATCCTTTTTATTTTTTCTGTTTATTGTACACTGAAGCTCAAAGTTTTGTTCGGGTTGGGTCTCATCTTACTTCCCCTTTTCAATTTAACCTTGGAGTCCGTCAGGGTGATCCGCTTTCTGCACCTACGGTATATTCTAATTAGTTATAGACCAGTTTCTTCGTCTGTGTTCCAAAACTTTTTTTCCGTATAGTCTTCGTCTCTCCAACACTTCCATTATATCTTCTACTTATACTGATGATGTCAATATTTTAGTCACTGCCATCGAGGTTTTTATATTCTCAGTGAAACAATTGAATCTTACAGTCAAGTTTCTGGAACTGCGTTAAATGTCCATAAATCTACTGGGTTATTTGCTGGTTTCTGGAAAAATCTATCTGACTCGCCAAAAAAAATTTCCTGGTCTCGTGAAGGTGGCAAATTCTTGAGCTTGTTTCTTAGCAACACTCCTGAATAGAAGACTAGACATTTGGATCAACTCTTAACTGCAGTTGATACCCTGACACAAGTCCCCAGGTTTTCGCTTTTCAGTTGTTTTCGGAAAAGAAAAGATAAATGGAACAAAATATGCAATACTCTGGCAATAAAACAGGTAGTAGCAAAAAAAAACCGGTCACATTTATTGTTTCTTCTCTGAATTAAAATGTGCAAAATTTCCGTTATTTTAACTTTCAAGTTTCGACGCATTTGGTGTTAAAAGTTCAAGTTAGTTTGTCTGCTGGCGTAGGCTGTGAATAATTACCTGTGTGTGTGTTTTAATTTATTTTACTCTATTTG
Organism: Lepisma saccharinum; assembly: GCA_022664845.1. NCBI lineage: Eukaryota > Metazoa > Arthropoda > Insecta > Zygentoma > Lepismatidae > Lepisma > Lepisma saccharinum. The sequence goes on from JAGDQP010002185.1 coordinate 62,002, forward strand.
TGCGTGTGTGTACATATCGTGCGTGATAATTACATAAGCGGAGTGTGTAATAATTTTCAAATTGGTTGATTGGGGCTTTGGTCAGAAATTTGACCAAGCTCGTTCTCAATTTTGATCCACAAACATTTTTGGTAGTCAGACAATCTATTGTATTGTTCTGTTACCTTTCATGCAACTCGCAGTATATGTTACTCTTTTAGTGTTGTGAATGAGTATCGTTCTGTACATTTGAGCAACATCGTAGTACATTTTCTGTAATAGGTCTATAGCAGGGTTAAACTTACATGAACCCCTCACTCAGCGCCCCTTCCCAATTTTCTCTTTATCTCCATTACTAACAGGATTTCAATTCCATGTGCTTATTGCCTTTAGTCATCTCACAAATCAGGCTGACCGGAATTGGATATTGGAAGATAGTCGGTCAGGGCCTAGTTTATAGGTACAATCCCGGCATTTACCTTGTGTAACTGAGGAAAAACTCAAGTTCGGATGGGTGGACTCTGCTATCGTTCCCAAGACCTTCCGTTTGTTAAGGCAGCGTTCTACTAACTGAGCTACGGCTGCTCGGTAATAAGATTTCAAATTTCTTGCATATAATACGGAACGAAATATTAGAAATGCACCATTTCCCACACTTCTTGTTTTTGTTATTACGAATGTCCCAGGCTACAGACTTGTTAGCCTATTGAAAAATCCGACCCTGGTCTACTGAAACATTAATTTTTATTGAGATTGCAGTTTCAAAGAGGTAACTTGTAGAAATAATAATAACATTCGATAATGTACATCTTTCAAATCTGTAATCTCGTCTAAAAGAGCTACAAGTTTCCAACCGCTGATTTTGTACAAAGGTCTACTATAGCCTACTAAATATTTCCATTAAAAAAAAACTACGCGCAAGTGACAGCTTATTACTGTCATTAATGACACAAAATTTTACAGCTCTTCAAATATTATCAGTAACACGTAATGACAATACCAGTGTGAGTATATATATAGTTTGTAAATTTCTCAGTACTATGTAATGGTGTGTTTTTGTTCGGATTTTTCTCCATTACGGCAAGATATTTAATAAAACTTAAATGTGAAGCAAGAGGTTAAAAATATCAAAACAATGAATGACTGCGCAGTGAAGTGAAATAGTACGTTCACTCAAGGCCAAATCATAGAATTATAGGCAAGGATTAGGGAGTATAGGATTGCCAGCTCGCATAAGCGACAAGAGCGATAATGACAGAGTAGTGGCACCTAGTAATCGGCAGGGGAGAACTATCTACCGAGACAACGACCGTTCCATAATGGATTTAGATCCGGGCTATCTTTGTCTTTGGGAATAGAAAAAAAGGAAATTGTTTTTTCACCTCTGTCAATATTTCGACTACAGGAAGCAGTACAAAGTCTTATTAATGTGTTGACATTAGTTATGTTTGTTAGTGGCTTACATTGTAGAATATACAGTAAATGAAAATAATCTAAATGTCGCTCCAACAACTTCAAGGAACCACAACCCGAAGGAGCAGCGGTCCTAGTCCTATCATGATGCTCCGACAGAAAGGCTCACGAGCCTTTCTGTGGGAGCGGACGCGTGCTTTCCGAATAGGAACGATATTCACCGAAGTTTTTTGTTACCGGCTAGCTACGTTGTAACCAAGGATAAACCTAGTCCTTTGTTGTAGTTCACCTGCCTACCTGAAGATGACACGACTATAGTTCGGTAGTACTCCCATCTATAGATAATACGTTCAACTCCCTTCAGCTGGCGGTCCTATATACTCCCTAGTCCTTGTTGTAGGTTTGAAATCGGTATTGCATCTCATTGCATTGAGAAATGTTTATTTTCTTTCTTGGAAAACGTTTTCAAATAAATGCAAAATATTTTCAATTATATTACTTTTTTCGTAGGCGTAACTTTTTGTTGAATTTAGTTTTAAGGCCTTTAGGCAACTTTGGCTCAGGCTGGATGGATGATGATGGGATGAATGCGTGGAATGAAGAAAGTGGGATAAAACAGGAGAACCCCGAGAAAACCCACACACACGGTGTTTGTTCACCAGAAAGCCCACATAGCATGAGCAGGGATCGATCCTACGACCTCTAGCACCAGAGGTGAGCGCACTACTACCGCGTAACTTTTTTTTTGTAAATTAGTACTTATTTTGTAAAAGTAATAATGTTATAATATTTCAATTGGGTCATCCCATGTCGAAACGACCAAAAGGGGTTGCCACTACCTTTTTATTTTGATGAAATTTGGCATGTTGATTGGACCGAATGAGAAACAGATTCCCCAAAGATTAAATTTTTAAATAGCATAGTTTCAGTTTTACAGGGGTTCAAAATTTAGGGGTTAGCCGCCATCTCGGATGATATGCTACTCTGCCTCAAGACCGAAAGTAATTATATCTCCGAGAATATTAGAGGTACAAATTTGATCCAGGTGTCAAATTAAAGCTGTTGTAATGGCCTTTCTAAATATGTAATTCGTTTCAGCCTCATTCACACATAATTGTGCAAAAAATTTAAAACCGTGTGAAACATATGCAAACTTTTTTGATAACTTTGAACCCCAGTTCCTAATTTGTGGTAGCACGCAGCGAAATGAGCTTTGATATATTATATTATATTACTTTATAAATTTGTTGCCTATGATATGAAAAAATAATAATATTGTGTATTTACTTCTAATGTAAACATTGGTCAAAAATGCAATGTCAATCCATGTGAAATCGTCTAGCTTGGTTGTTTGAGCCTTTCAACTTTTATTTTTTTTATTGATATCCCTTATATAAGAATAGTTCAAAACGTGTATAATTTTATTTTTATCTCAACTAATTAATTAATGGCGGCTAGTTTTGTTTTGCAGTGCATGCCACTATTTGTGCTTGCAGACGTTTACGGAAAATGTAATATCTGCGGACTCGTTTATCGTAGAACATTCAAACAAAAACATTTTTTTTTTTTTTTGAAGTTTGCTTGAAAATCCTACAACGTACTCGAACTGGTCAAAATGGTAACCAAATATGATTGTCGAAATAGAAACAATTACAGTTTTCAGGGTACTTTTTCGCACGGAAGGGATTGAATCTCAAGTTGATTTTTACACCATTACATATGAAAGTATATTTAACGTATACGAAATACGAAGGGTGATATTTGCTTCCTTAATTTTATATGCATTTTTGAAAATCCAAAACTTCCTAATTTATGGAAATGGAAGGGTGTAAGTTAAGGAAGACTTCATATTTTATATACGTTAAATATACTTTGATATGTAATAGTGTACAAAATATCAACTTTGACATTCAATTTCTTCCGTGCGAAAAAGGACCATGAAAACTGCAATTGTTTCTATTTCACAATCATATTTGATTACTATTTTGACCAGTTCGAGTACGCTGTAGGCTTTTCATGCAGAGGACTAAAATTATAAAGGAGACTTTAAGGAAAAAATGGTTTTGTTTGAATATTCAATGATAAACATGTCCGGAGATATTAATTTTCCGTAAACGTCTGCAAGGACAAATACACTGAGAGAAATCGGAGGTCTGGAAATTACATTCCAGTCATGGTTTTCGAAAAAAAATCTGTGAAAACTGACAGTAATTTTGTTATTGTAACAGTAATTTTGTAAGAACTGCAGTAATTGTTTGGTATTATTCCATTCTTAATTTAGGTTTTAGGAAAAAGTCATTATAATGACAAAATAACAGGCACTACGGGAAATTTGTACATGTATCCTGCTGTCCATACTCTCTGCACTTTTTATCAGGTAAAAACGCATGGATAAACTACATGAAAGACATGTACGAAAAGCATGATGAGCAGTGCGAAAGAACAGTACGCGTAAGGACGATAGACACACTTGTTTTTATGGCTCATTAGAGGGACAAAAGTAAGATATGGAATGTTTATTTTTTAATTGGATCAAACTTAAGCCATTGTCTTTTATGAGAATAATTAAAATGAGGGCTTAATCAATAAAAAAGAATAATGAATGCACATTGCATGCATATTATTTTTTAGTTTCAAGAGGTGGTCAACAGATGGCTCTACTTTTGGTAGGAAAGCGTAGTGAACAACTTTTTTATATGTAACTAAATAGTTGTTTTTATTATTTAGTTATCGGCACATCATTTAATGTCGTAGAGCTTTGCTTGGTAACTAAACTATAACTGTTGATGTATTAGTAATTTAATGTTGGAAAGTATTAAGTGCATCAAATGGATGTACAGTCTTTGAATGTCACTACATTATGGAGTGACCTTCTGATGAAAGAGAAAATTGTGTAGAATCCTCTGTTTAATAAATCTTTTAATAAAACGTGGTGGAGCATTTGCTTGTGGTTAGTAGTATGTGAACCACTTTGTGTGTGTCCGTGATTACAGTACTATTCGTTATCTCTTATACTATATATCGCTAGGTAATAAATAGAGTGCTTAGAATGTACGAATATGACCTTCCATTAACCTACTAACTGTACAATATGCGTAACTTCAATGTCACAGCTAATGTCTTACGAAATGCTTTCAGAAGATCTTAGCAAGGAAATGGATGACTGATTAAAACCTTTAGAATATGTAGCTGTTATCAAAAGGTTTTACTGCACTTAAAATTATCACTCTTTAATCAGACACTATTACCATGGGCTAGTTATAAAAGGATTCCATAAGAAATCCTTCTAATAGAAGGAATGCATTGATAATAATTCCATCTCACTGTATAATTAATATCGGAACAGAAGTTCCATGTCTTGTTTAAAGTACACGATAACGAAGTATTTCGTGAATGCTGCCTGACCTAAGTAAAAGCTTTCTAATAGTAGAAGATTTAGATTTTATTATTTATAATGGTAGGCGTCAGTCGGGTAATGATTTCGTTCTGGAGAAAGGGAATTGTGTGTTGACAAAGTGAAAGTAGGTTGTTCCTGTATGTTAATATGAGAACAAGTAAATTTTTGAGAGTTAGTGATACGAAGGAATACACGGATCTGACCTTCCATTAGTCTACTAAGATGCGTTTTCTCAATTTCAAAAGGAATGTTTTATCAAATGGTATTTCAACGGTCTACTTTCTTAACGGATGCTTTTAAGAAAAAGCTGTTGACATGTTAAAATGCAGATTTGTTTCCAAACCCTTTTAACCGGTGGTACTATTTAAAGGAGATTATTCGAAACGGGAATGGCTTCTGATAACCGCTGGAAGTAGGTCAGTGGATAATGTAAATTTAAAGAAAGCTTTAACGAGAGAATGCGTAATCGCTGCAGTGACTAAATAGTATCCACTTGGAAAGTAAATGGAATATGACTATATAAGAACGTTCACAGACTGAGAAAATATTATATATTCGAACAGTGACTGTCGATATTTGTTCATTGACTTTCATGTTCGTAGGAACTGAATTGGATTTGCAGAACAGCTAATATTTTATTTTCAAGGAATTAACTCTAATATGTATTTTAGTAACTCGTTACTAATTATGAGAGAGAGATCAAAGTATTGTTTTAAGGAATATTAATATTTTGGAAAATACACGGTAATCAAAGTGCGTATAGAGAAAAGTGTATTTGACTGCCATCTGTACACAATTTTGCAAACTAAATGAAACGCCTTTGCAAAGTGGTGCCATCTAATGGAATCGTAAAGAAATGCATACTCGAAACGAATTGAATTCAATTTAACGTAATAAGTAATTGTGTGTTTTACGTGCTGACATGAAATATCGAGGGTAAAGTATTTCGATCGGGCTTCTCATTGTCTGTAATTGGATAGAGAAGACGGGACATACAGTTTATTGTGAACTGGGATTCAGCTATAAATACTTGTATAACTCTACCCCTCTGAAAATGAAAAGTATCACGAAATCGTTGGTTTTAAATCACTTTGTGTGTATTACGTAAAAATAATAAAAATAGTTGTTGAATGATCCTTGCTTGGAATCCCTACAGGGTATGAATGTTAATTTGTGGTGCTTGTCTGCTATTAGACGTGAGTCGAGCCATGCATAATGAGGATTACAGCTTTGATTTTTAATTTTGTTAAGGGATTTTGTTGAAAGTAATAAAGTCTTGAACAGTGCTCGAAATAAAATGCAGGTAATATCCGTGGTTTTTTTGCGATCAAGTTTGCTCACCGTGGAAATCAATAGATAAATCTTTTATTACAGGGAAGGCCTCATGTAGTTATAAATTGAATATGGCTGTGAATTATCCAATTAAGTGTGCTTCGTTCGAGTGCAAATTGGATCATTGGGTCATTTTTAAAAGGAAGTTTGCCCAGAATATTTGTTCGTACCAGCAGGTTAGAAATAGTGATGAAAGTTTTGGTGCTTATAGTTTTTTTAGAAAATAATAAACTAAGTGACTCCAGTTTATTTACTCGAAGGTCGTAAGGAGGGTGGACCCAAGGATTTTTTTAAAGCCACCGCGCTTACATTGATTTCGTCTGAACTGCCAGGGTTAGTGGTTCGATTCCCGGCTATCCCCAGGAATTTATAAAACCACTGGACCTGCAGTTGATCGTGGACTTTGAACAGTGAATTTACTAATAACCGTGGAAAACGTTGCCTTCACCCCCTCAAAAAGAAAATTATGATGGAATCACGAACTCCAAATGAGGGGTATAGGTTCTATACTCGGCCTTACCAACGGATTTTTAAATTAACAGGGTATGAACGTCGTCCTTAAAAAGACAGATGAAATTTTTTAACATATATATATATATATATATATATATATATATATATAACATATATATATATATATTTAACATATATATATATATATGAGCTCCTGCGTAGCCTAGTCGGTAGCGCGCTCGACTTCAGTGCGAGTGGTCCCGGGTTCGACTCCCGGTGGGGGCTCAAAAATTTCGGTGTTGACCCAGCATCGTGAGGACAATTGGGGAGCTGCTGTGAATAAAAGGCAGTGGCGATCACAGTGAGATCTTCGGCTCTCCTCTCCCAACCCGTCTGGTCAGCGTGGGAGCAGTAGACCAACTCCTCCCTTCGGGGAGAGGCCTCATCCACTAGTGGATTGAATATGGCTGTGATTTATTATATATATATATAATTATGTGTTTTTCCCGAGATTCGTTACCGAATAGCGTAAACTGTAGGTGGATGTCACTGGCATTAATTGGATAGAGGAAATAAAATAATCTGAGCATTCGTAACAAGAAAAAAAGTCAATTAGTATTAGATGAAGATGACGTTGTAATGACGGGACTTATAATGTAAAGTGAGCTTTGAGCCAGTATTGACTCCACCAAATATAGAACCCGAGACCCACAATGTAGTTGGCTAGTTATTACCTGCGCATAGGATACAGAGACAAAATAAGAATTATTATTACTACGTATAGGAACTGGAATGGAATAAAGCTAATGAAAATGATACACAATTAGTAAACTGGGAGAATCAAACTCGGTATACTTCCCAATTGGAAGATAACATTTTATCCATAGTTACTTTGTTTAAATTGATTTATAAACTTTATTTGCGTACGGGATTCATATGTCGTTTGGTTTAGACGGCTCTTGAACCAATGTGGTCAATGAGCACTGAGATTCAATAAAGATGATGACTATGAAAAACATTTTAAAAACACTGCCTATGTGTGAACAAATTGTGCAAAGTTTGGAACGTATAAAATTTAATGGTGGCCATTTACTTTTTACTAAAATGTACCTCCAACGGATTTGAACTTGGAAATTTGTACATCGCAAACAAAAGTGGTAGCTAATTTGACAACTGGTGGCACAGTTTATTTACCTTCCACACTTGCTGTAACGACATATGTATTATTCAGTTGCAATATTGATTATGTGTGTGAAATAATGTAAACTCGTATATTGGTTAGAAATATTAGTTGTTATGCTGATGCTGTGATGAAAAGGTCACGATCATTATGGCCAGTTACTTTTTTACACACTAGTCGAAGAAGGCGTTGACCTTGTAATTGTGGAGGACCTATTCAGAACTGGCAATGACTTTCCTAATATGATTTTGGTATACACGTGTCTTAGTGTTTTTCTCTAAGATAAAACTGACTTCAATAGCTTAGAAAAATCGCCATTTTGTTTTTAGCTGACCCTCCCGTTTTTTTGACTTGTAATAGTAATCATCTAAGACTTAGGTCGGGATACTGTAGGAATCTGGGGAAGGATGCGGGAAGGTGTCACCCAGGGCATAAGTTAAAGGTACGATAACAGGATTTGCCTGGTGTGACTGTGAGAAATCCCAGAAAAAAAACTTAGTGATAATAGACGTGCTTTGGGATTGAACCCACGACATGTGGAATGTTAAGCTAACGCTCTACCACTAAGTTATAGCCGCTCGATGTTATTTTTTTAAACGTTGTATCGACAATTCACAAAATGAAAGTACCAAGAGATTAGCTTTTGTTTTTACCTGTAAGTGCTGGGTAGCGATTTGTAACATAGCTTCCAATTTAAATTGAAATTTACTTAAAGACCTTTAGCTCGGTCCGTATGGATGAGGTTGGAATAATTGGAAAAACGAATAAAGGAAACATTAGAACCACGAGAAAATCCACGCACATGGTGTTTGTTTACTAGAAACTCCATATGGCATGAGCTGGTGTCAAACTGACGACCCCGAGCGCTGAGTCAACGTGACAGCTTAAAAGAAAGCGACTATAAATGAACCACGTTTGAGTTTGAATTGACTAACATATTCCGCTTTGTCTCACTAATGTTAAACCTACCCTTGTAGTTAGCCTTGTAATTGGATAAGCGGTAATTGGTAACATTTGCGCCAGAAGCTACGTTTACGTCGACATAAAAAGACGCTACGTGCCCTGTTACTTGCAAAGAGTAGTATAAAACAACGACGACGACTACTCCTACAAAATGGTGGTGCATTACTTCCATTGCTATTAGCACCAATTGTAAGCTCAGTTGCCGGAAGTCTGTTTAACCAATAGTATGGCCACATCACAATTTCAGAAAATTATCTTGGCACCCGAACAGGCAACAACACAAATGGTATCCAGCGTCAAATCCACAGAATCACATCAAGCACGTCTCGATCATGAAATGCAAAATATATTAGAACCTACTGATATTACAGCGGAAGAAAAATTGAAAATGTATCAACAGGCTTTGCACAGGTACTTACAAGATACCCACAAGCACATAAACCAATCGCATTACCCCTGCGGGATTCGGACTCATCGGCAATCACAGCATCTTCAAACCCATTATTTCAGTTAATTCTCGATTCGGTTCCAAAAACACTAAGTCGTAGAACAGGCGTCTTATTAAACCTACAGCATGCATCCAATCGAATCAGTTGGTATTCAACAGGTGTGGTCAGCATAGATCGAAGCATTGTTCCCGGGTTTAATATCTTTGATCTAGATAATGAGGTGGTACGGAAACGTGCGCCCCGACATCCAATTGGTATTCAGTCGTTTAAGCAGGTTCTCAAGGAAATTAGTATTCCCAAAGAACTAGTCAGTTTTCAGTTTGGGGCGGGTGCAGTGCACATTCAAAAGGTACGAAAACGCACTCTTCCAAAAGCAAAGAAGGGAAAGGGAAAATTAAGGAGACAAAATACGGAGTTCCTAAACTCTAAGTATTATAAAATGTAACCATGTCCTTATACAAGGTGTAGTATACGTATAACGATCCAGTATCTCTCGAAAGCATAGCAAAACTCAAACGGAAAACGGGCAAGTCCATACGAACCATTAAACAGTGGTTAGCAACACAGGATGCATATACATTACATGCAACCGTACGTAAAACCTTTCCACTAAAACAATATTATGTTAATGGACCGAACGAATTACTACAGATGGATTTAGCGGATATGCAAAATGTGGCAACGTACAATGATGGGTACAGATACATACTATGTGCCATCGATGTGTTTTCACGTTATGCGAGCTGTATTCCTGTCAAAAATAAAACGGGGCCGGTTGTAGCAGAAGCCAGTACATCTATTCTGAAAACGCTTAAACTACCGTTAGCACATTGTCAAACAGATTTGGGTACGGAATTCTACAATCATCACGTGAAACGAGTATTTAACAAGTATGAGATCAATCATTACAGTGTACATTCGGAAATGAAAGCTGCTCTTGTCGAACGTTTTATCCGGACACTCAAGGAAAAAATATACAAATACTTTTCAGCGGAAAATATGTACCGGTACATTGACATCCTAAACCAACTTGTTCAAAGTTATAATCACACGACATATTCCACAATTAAAATGGCGTCAAGTCAGGTTAATGACACAAATGTCAATCGTGTATGGCACACACTCTACGGTACTAAACAAAAACGAAAACCTGTATGTACGTTGCGGACGGGTGAGTACGTAAGTCTTAGCAAATATAAACATAAATTCGAAAAGGTGTACTTACAATAATGGCCCCGTGAAATCTTTATTGTGAATAAATGCAATAAAAGTATACCGGTAACATATACAATCAAAGACTGGAATGGTGACCCCATCAAGGGACTTTTTTACACTCAGGAACTGCAAAAGGTGCTTGTAGGAAAGCAAACAACGTACCTTATCGAAAAAGTGTTAAAACGAAGAAAGGGGTGGGTCTATGTTAAATGGTTAGGGTATCCGGCTAGTATGAATAGTTGGGTACGTAGACAATCCGTTCAGTTAACAGCATGACGTCAGTCATACAGGCGGACGAGTTTTATGTGACCTTACCGTCCAATGCGAGTGCACATGTATTTAAGAATAATACCACAGCGTCCTATACAACTAAACTTGTACAACCCATTCATCTCACAGGAAATTAGGTGTTTGGCTTAGCCAGTGCACGTATACCTTGGAGTTTCTATAATCTTCCTCATAATGAGGAAACCATTATTCAAACGCAAGGTAAAAAAGAACGCAATATAATGTTAAAATTCCACCGGGGTACTATGATTCAATACCAACATTGTTGGAAAGTATTCCACAAACACTCAAGGCACAAGAGCGGGAACAGGCACTAAAGGAGGCCAAGGAAAGGGAGGATGAAAAGGAACGTCTGCGTTTAGCCCAGGAGAGGGGACTCAATGTTACTGTATTGAATAAACAACTCGAAACGGAACTTGGGTCCGGTGATGAGCATGACCTAGATAATGTTAGTGATGATCCACGCAGTTCTGATGTTTATATTGAAAATGCTGTTGATGATCCACGCATGTTGCATTATGATTTTACACGGAATCGGGTATACATTAAACATAGACGTTATCCTAAACATCATTATGTGATTGGTATCACACCGGGACCCCAAACCCTGTTTGGCTTTAGTCAAAATCCAAACGTTGAGAACCATAGCATACACTATTTCCCGTATAGTCACCGTAAAAAAGTAGCATCATTATTACCATTGCAGCACCGTATCAATGCAATCTCGATGCTAATATCCCATCCTAAATTAACGTATGTCTGGATATTGTTAAACTGCAACCGTATATGGGTAAGGTTATTCGTAAAATTAGTGTGCACGCGTACCAATACTGACAAATCCAGGCGTATACGTATAATCGGCCGCAATACGAGAAGGTGAAAAAAAAACATTTTGATACACTTCATGTAGACTTAAAAGATGAACGCGGTCAAAACATGCCATTCCAATTTAGTACGTCAAGCATTACGCTACACTTTAAACGCAAATCATGATATCCGAAAGTACAGAAGATAGTTTCTACATTACACTAAGTTCCAACGCGAGTACACAAACGTATAGCCAAAATTCATCAACACATTTTCGGAACAACCTCAACCACCACATACACTTAAATGATCTAGCATGGACGGTCGGACTAAGTGAGCTACATATTCCACTTACACGTCAAAATGTAATTAATGGGTAAAATTTTTACTGTTTCGATATAAAGGATGGTACCAAGGTTAAACACCGTATTACCCCGGGATATTATACCTCCATCCAGCATTTACTGGATGAAATGAATACCATTACACCATGGATTCAATTTTCCTATTCCAATACAGTGCAGGTCAAGGCAACAGATAATATACAGGCAATCCGGTTATCACCCATGCTGGCATTGCAATTAGAATTTGAACCTACTGTAAATATTCTAAAGGCAGGAACCAAACAGAAACAACCCTATCTGAGTATTGGGTATTCAGCCACAATATGTGGGTGATACAAAAGCTCCATTACTACGTATTGTTGCCATGAACGATATAAACCATGGTAAAGTACAAACTATTACGTTTGAAAACGTACATGATTTTCCAATAGCAAAACTAAATTTCGATACCATTGAAATCTTACTAAAAACCATGCCGGGCGTGATTTGCCATTCGCATCCGGAACGTTGACGGTGACAATTCACTTTACACGTCTCTCAAAATGAAAGTAGCTGTACATCATGGACGTGGAATACCCTATTTCACATGGTATCGGAAGTTTATTCCGTGAACTTTTTCGATTCGCAATGCCATTCATTAAACAGGGTGCAAAGGCCGTGGATCGACAGGCGTTACAGACAGGAATCCAGGTTGCTGATGATGTGTTAGAAAATCGTCCATTTAAGGAATCTGTAAAGGCACGAATGCTGGAGGCGGGATCAAGCTTAAAGACTAAGGCAGAAACTAAGTTGGGTCAGTTGCTTACTGGTAGCGGTAGACGACGGGTAGAGCACCCAGACGTATTGGACCACCAGTAAAGTACCGCAAACGTACAAGTAAACAACCACGAGACATCTTTACCTAAACACCATGTCGTTCGTTACACCCGGTAGTAAAGAGTGCTGTACCAATGAATTCGGTTTAGTATCTGTACCCATGACGCAAACCGCTATTGAATCTTCACGAATGGTTGAATACCAACCCATATCAATACTTACCTCTGAAGGACCTATTGAGTTTGTTATTCCTGGAGATACGTCCGAGTATATACATCCAACATACCTTTACCTTTAAATAAGATGTAGAATTCAAACCGCTGAAGGGGTAATCTAGCAGTAGCTGCAGAGGGTCCGCCTGCTGTTGCTGGGGATATCGTAGCACTTGCTAATAATTTTTTGCATTCACTATTCTCACAAGTTGATATTTCCCTCAATGATAAGGTTATTTCATCTTCATCAGGCACGTATCCTTACCCAGCCTACCTGGAAACCGTACTTAATTACTCGGGTGATGCCTCTAATACTCACCTAACCAGTGCATTATGGTATAAGGATACATTTGGTCAGTTTAATACGTTAGGTAATGCCAATACAGGCTTTCAACAACGTACTGCCTATGTTACTGGTAGTGCTCAGTTTGAAATGATAAGTCGATTGTATACGCATATTGCTAGCATTGACCGTATACTCCTTAATAAGGTATCTCTTAGTGTAAAACTCCATCGCAGTAAAGATGCTTTTTGTCTCATGGGTGCTGCCAATTCCAATTATAGAGTTCACCTTGATGAAGTCATACTGTATGCCCGCCGTATGGATATATCAGCGGATTTAGCACTTCAGTTGAATAGCTATATGCTCAAACACACAGCCAAACTACCATTAACACGTGTGGAAACACGCGTGCATACCATCCCTCAAGACGTATCAACGTACACACACTCTAATGTCTTCTTGGGAAACGTCCTCAAAGGTCTTGTGATTGGGTCCCTTGCAAAAACTGCATTCAATGGTCAATACAATGAAAATCCCTTCCAATTCCAACACTTTGATTTAAATCAACTTCAGGTTCAAGTAGATTCGAAATCGCATTGACACCAGACTTTGCTAACAATTTATTTTTACCATGTTACCAAACCTTTTCCGGTTCTGGTATATTTCATCAAAATGAAGGACATACTATTGCCTTTCATGAATATCCTAATGGTTATACATTGTATGCATTTATACTGTCTCCAACAAGTACTCTTGATGATACGACATGGGATGTCGTTAAGGATTCTCCTGTCAATATTAAAATTGGTTTTACTGAACGTGTAGCGCAATCCATCACCTGTGTTGTCTATGCTCAGTTTGATTCCCTGATCCAAATCGATAAGGACCGTAATATTTATACCGACAATACGCTTTAACGTGTCAGCAATAGTATAAAAGGTTTTGTATACTGGTACCTTCTCTCAGTAGTAGTAGTGAGTAGGCAACAGCATGCGTGCTGTTTCATTCATTTCTCTGCCTTTGACCAAACTGGCGATGAGGATTACATCGTCAAAGAAGTAGCCATTTGTAAGTCCCGATGCTAATATCATGCAAAATTTGGTATTCCAAGCTCCTTTTGATTCCAGTGAACTCCCACTCACCATTCAACTAGATAATGATTACCTAGCCACGCATGTATTTGGTATTAACTGGTGCGATGGTGATATTTCGTACAGTGACTTACAACGTATCCTTGTTAAGTATACAAAATGTATTGATACTCTGTACACTCATGGAGAGCGTAGACAGAGGTACCTACAACAGCTTCTCGGTCGTACCATTGTTAACCTTGAGGATGAGCAGTGTCCTAAAGCTGTTCAATTGTTATTTCCTGCCAGTCATTGTGCTCATTACCAACACCAGTTTCCAGTATTTCGCTGTGCACTATACGAGACTCAGTGTTATGCCAAATACCTACAGTACCATAATTTAGCACAAAACATCTCGCACAATCCAGCATGTGTATATAACCCCTCTCCCACCTAGCTCCAGTGTACGTACAGTGCATGATGATGATGATGAGTGTACCTCCACATGACTATGTGGAATAGTGACCTACTACACGTGGTGCTGTGTGATTGCCGTACAGCATCCGTATTAAGTGGCATTTATGCTCTGGACACAATACCTGCAATCGTACAACCACCTGTTGCCTTAATTATAAACCTAAGTCCGTCGTATCGTGAAGGTACACAATGGGTTACCTTGTATATTAATAGACAGCGACGGGGGTTTTACTTTGATCACCTTGCAAAACCTCCGTCTAAACCACTGGTTCATTTCCTCCAAAGACATTGTAAAGTCTACCATGTTAATGATATTCAGTACCAAGCTGATGATTCCTTGCTGTGCGGTATGTTTTCTCTTGTATATCTGTACTTTAAAGTACGAAATGTAAATATCCAAACCAGAGTGTATACCAACAACAAAATATGGAATGATCAGCTTGTTCGAAAGTACGTCCAAAAAATAAAAAAGCAACAAAAATGTAAATTGTAACACCTTTGTAGTAGAGTAGTTTACTGTAATAAAAACTTTGTTTACCTCTAATCCTTTGGGTTTCATTTCAAGAAAGATTGACACCTCTAATCCTTTGGCGTTTATTGACACCACTAAGTTCCCACAGTTTACAGATGCACATAAACACTATTTACAAGAAGTTGAGATAAAAGTTGTGAGCTTTCGGTAATATAGAGAGCGAGCACATTCAGTCCGAATTAGGTTGGCGTTACGAATTTAGTAGCCAATAGCTTGCAATAGAAAGCTCGTCTCTAGATTCTCGCTAGTATCAAGACAAGTGCTGTTACGTTAACAAGACAGACGAAATGCTGGACTAACTGAATGATAGTAACAGAGTAACAGTATCAAAGTAACAGTGTAACAAAGTAACAACCCACGGACTTACAGGTAGTGTATCTTGGATGCCACTTCTACTGGAAGTGAAGAGCCAAGTCCGGGCGTGAAGTATATAATAATTCTCTTTTACCAATAGCTCACATTTTGCAACATGTGTGGTATACGTGCGTACGGGCTTGCACAAAGTTGTTATAACTGGTTTGTGCAAGGCCGCAGCGCGCGATTTCCTAGTTTCTATGAAGAAATTAGCTCGCGTTTGTGACCGAAGTCCGCTGAGGTCCTGGTTGATGTACGTCCTTGTTTGTTATCTTCTCTGAACTTTTCCATCAAACACCAAATTATGAAAGAATTATTGCTTCGTTCAATCGCCAGTACAATATGAAATGGATTCTTTTAGCAATAAAATACAATAATCAATGTTACAATTGAATTCTCATGCTTTCCTTATTTGCATTTATTTGCAAGGATTGTTATGAATACCTGTGTGTCCAGGTGAGGGTAGATGAGAGCTGGGAGGAGACCCGAGAGGGTGGTTAATAGGTGGGTCGCGTCCCTTGGAAGGGGCGCGACAGTGCCTCACAGATGTCCTTCCAGCACACTTCCCCCTTAAGAAGAGAAAGCTTAGCTTTTGAAGTCTTAAGAACTTCAGAAAATTCCCTTGTGAGAGAGAGAATATCTAAAAAGACATAAAACTCATTACTTAAACAATACAAGTATTTGTTTATATATTCAAACACAAGTGAAAATAGAAATGTATAGTTAACATCTGGTTAACATAAATCCCAATATAAACAATAAAAGAGTATATTGCAAAAATAAAACAAAATAGCAATAACCAATTAAGTAAAAGAATAAATGAATGAGTGACGGCTTGACCTTAACGACCCTTAAGTGTAGGTTTCTTTCGTTTTTGAGATATTGTTACATCGTCGCTTACGAGACTGGACTGGCTACGAGATAATTCAGACATGACAATAGGGGTTTCTGCCCTTTCTTCATGTTTAGTATGAATCTTATTAATTATCACAGGTTTGAAACAAATTGATTTCATGCAGTCACTAGAACAACTTTTAGGAAATAATTTGTAACACTTTGATTTCTTACAACAGCAAAATATACACACTAAAATGACAATACCAGCGCCAATATAGGCTGAGATAGACAAATTATTGATTTTCGAAGAATGGTGTAGTTTCCATTCTTGTTCATCTATTGCTTTTTCAATATCATCTATTTTATGCGAAGCAAACTTCAAGTCATTAAAATTATTAATAACATGTTTGATAGGAACATCTAATTGAATCTGATCAATATTAACAGATTGTCCATGTACTTCGCAACATTCATAAGAAAGGTTCACTTTTGGAATTAAATCCTTATTGGTGAAGTTACTTTCAAAAATAGTGTGGGACTGAATTAAAGTCCTTGCACCGTATCCTTTACAGTTTGAATTTAAAGTTAGTTTACCTGAATCGTGTAAAATTACATCGTATGGCTCTTGATTTTGACAAAGTATTGTTAATTTTTCTTTTTCTGGGCTCACAAAAAGCCATTGATTCTAGTCAAGTTGAGTCCAGAGCGTTTGTTCTAAATGTACAATTCGCTTGTTACAATCGTCAGGAATATTCCTAGCATATTGTAGCAATTTTATTTCACATTCATCATGAGCATGTGTTGATAAAATTGGAAAAGCTTGTTTACATATATACCAATCAGCTTTCAAATGTTTACATTGGTTGAACTCGTTAGTATCAATTTTAGCATAGTATTGTTTAGTTGTATCTACAATTAAATAATCCTTTTAAGGTTGCAAATACACAAATTTATAAGTTGAGTTTGTAATTCTAATTGGTAAAGGTAACACTAAATAGGTATCAAATTGAAGATGTTCAGTTAAAGGTAAGTTGATTACATAACCCAAGATATTATCATGAATGAAGACTTCAAGAGTCATTACTCTTTGTAACAAATAACCATAAGAGATACTTGGTACGAAAGGCAAGGAGAGACCTTGGGGCAGGTTCGCAGCTGCTGCCCTGAAATGTGCAAATATTTGCGTAGGCGTAATGATATGTGGTTGCAGAATGCATTTCTGTGCATTCATAATTGCTCCCAATATCATTTCAAAATCTTGCCGAATGTCTTTTAGCAAACGATCTATTTTTTGAATATTTTCGTTTAAAGAGACACGTAACACTAAAGTGAGGTAGGCTCTTGCTAATTTCTTATCTCGAATGTTAATCTCATTTGTCAGGTGTTCCAAAGATTTTCTTAACGTTTGTTCGTTTTCTTCAATGGAAGAAAGCGTACCATTTATAGTTTGTAATGTACTTTTAACTATCATCATTTGTTCTTTGGACAGTTTGAGAAAATCTACCTGTTACTTTTCTAATTTATTAATTTGTTCAGGGTAGTACTCGGCATCATCTTGAGATAAAATTCCAAAGAGTGTTTTGCTAATTGAACCAATAAAGTTAAAGAGTCCTCGCTTAATGCGATTATCATATTTGGTCTCTGTTACCTGTCGTATCAGTAATTGAGTTTCTCTTATAAATTTTACCTTTAGAGTAATACTATTCTCAAAAGTAGTGGTGCATAATGTTTTGTTTACTTTGACTGGGCGATGTTCACAAATATTTCTAGTAGATTTAATATATTGCAAAATAATTTCGAAATTATTGTCTAACCTGGTTAAATGGACATACGTAATTAATTTCCATTCAGTGTTGTATAGCTGTGTCAGACCTTTATGTTCGTAATATAGACCTTAGCTATCAGAGAACCGCTCTAGGCTAGCATTAAAGCTGGAGGCAGTGGTTAACACGATCAATAAAGATAGGATGGGCAGTATTTCCATCTGAAAAAAGAGTGAGGTTATATTTGTGCAATGTATAATATCTAATTTTCAATAAAACAATTTCAAACGGTTAGCATGCACTAGCAGAGGTTTATCTCTTTTCGTTTTCAAAGTACAGTTAACACCATTGACCTTAAGAACTTTGTATGGCCCGGCCCACTGGGAGCGGAGTTTACGCGACCGCCCTCTACGTAATGTTTCGTCATATAGGAGGACAAGGTCGCCTTCTTGGAAGATCTGTTCGTGAGCAGTCTTATCATAATATTCTTTGTTTTTTTGTTTAGCTGTGTTCAAATTCTGTCCCACTATTTGATATGCATTTTGCATCTTTTCCTTCATAACCTTAAGGTAGTCATCATAATTATAGTTGGTTTCCATTGGCTTTTGTTGTAGAATACCTGGAATATTTTGGCGGCGAGCGAATAACAGTTCATGGGCGGAGAACCCGGTCGAGAAATTTTGACTGGTGTTGAGAGCAAAAATAGCATAAGGAAGCCATTTGTCCCAATCATCTTGAGTCTCTGAAATGTAATGCCTCAATATCGGAAGGAGAGTTCTATGCATCCTTTCAATTGAACCATGTGATTGGGCATGATAAGGAGTGGAATGCAAGCGACTTATGTGCAATAATTTGCATGTCCTCTTGAACATTTGGCTGAGAAAATTGGGTCCTTGATCGGTCAGGAGCTTGGCTGGTAACCCAAATTTCAGAATGACGTGTTCTATAAATGCTTTAGTAACTGTTTCGGCATCTTGCTGAGGAAGGGGTACTGCAATAACATATTTAGTTAGATCATCTTGGA
This sequence comes from Lepisma saccharinum, assembly GCA_022664845.1. Lineage (NCBI taxonomy): Eukaryota > Metazoa > Arthropoda > Insecta > Zygentoma > Lepismatidae > Lepisma > Lepisma saccharinum. Next base: position 81,190 of record JAGDQP010002185.1, read on the forward strand.
AGGTTAAAATGTTTCTATTCGAGGAGGGGATGGGGGTAAGGGGCCCCACGATATCCATTAGGCATTTTTCTAATGCATACCGAGGTGTATCGGTAATTACTAATGGCATCTTAACCCGGTGTGTATTATCTTTATTCTTCTGACAAGAAATACATTTCTGGATATATGATCTAATTTCTGAGCGTAAGGTGGGCCACTGTGCCAATGAGTATTTACTCAATTCCAAATGGCGTTTTATCCTGTCATACGTTCTATGTACTCCAGGGTGTCCGCTCATAGGTGCACTATGGTATTCCTTTAATATCTGCTCTTGTATCTCAGAGGAGAGAGGTTCGACTCCCGCGGCAGATAACTGCTCCGGTTCGCCATCACTTTCTGACTGTCATTTTCTGCATCCGCGCTATCAATGGGGTACAACCTACTCATAGCTACGCCATCTTGTGAGTCTCTAACTCGGATCTTTAACATTAAAAATCCAAGCAAGTGGTCGGTGGTCAGTTAAGATTATGAATTTTCTACCATAAGGATATGGACGAAAAGTCTGACAGGCCCATACTATAGCCAGGCATTCCCTCTCAGAGGTGCTGTACCTTTTTTCTGCACTATTTAAAGTTCGGGATGCATATACTATAGAGTGGTCCTTTCCTATTTCACCCTGTGAAATCACGGCCTCGATCGTTTCGGCTGCGGCATCTGTGCTTACAATCAAAGTTTTTGAAAAATCAGGATAACGCAAAACTGGGTAAGTAGTTACCTTGTCCTTCAGGATTTGAAAGGCCGACTGCTGCGATGAACCCCAAGAAAATTTGACGTTCTTTCGCAGTAGTGTTGACAAAGGTTTACTGATTTCACTGTAATTCTCTATAAAACGAGAATAATAAGCACACATGCCTAAGTACCTCTGTACCTCCTTGATATTTCTAGGTACTGGGTAGTTTACTACATTTTCAACCAACCGAGGGTCTGGTTTAATTCCCTGTTCAGTAATTATATGGCCTAGATAGGTCACTTCGCGTCTGAGTAGTTCGCTTTTGCTAGGTTGAATTTTAGATTATATTCACGAAATCTCTCCAAGACTGCTCGCAAGCGATCATTATGCACTTCGCGATTTTTTCCAAATACAATCGTGTCATCTAAATAGATGAAGCACTTTATACCTTGTATACCTGCTAATACAGTATTCATAAGGCGCTGAAACGTGGCAGGTTCAGATTTTATACCAAAAATCATTCTATTACACTCCCAGTGGCCGTCTGCAGCTGTAAAGGCTGTTTTGGGCTGGTCTTCCTCACGGATTTCTACCTGTAAATAGCCTTGAGCTAAATCGAGAATACTAAAATAGGAGGAGTTTCCAACCTGTTCTAGGATCTCCGTGATGTTAGGTAGTGGATAAGAATCTCCAATAGAAATACGGTTGAGTTTTCTCAGATCCTGGCACAGCCTCCAACGGGTTTTTCCCGTCGCGTCAGGCTTTTTTGGAACCACCAAAATAGGAAAGTTCCACGGACTACGGCTGGGCCTAATGATTTCATCACGCAACATTTGTTGGATTTGTTCTTTTATCTCTTCCCGGTGTATTTCTGGGATGCGATAGTTTTTAAAGTTATAACTGTTTTCATGCTCCGGGAGCAATCGGATTGCATGCTGTACAGCAGTAGTGCAAGTTAACTTGTCTCCAGGCAAGTAAAATATGTCATGATATTCGTCACAGATTTCTAAAATACTACTTTTTCCTCTTCGTTTAAATGATCCAAACATAAGTTATCATGCAATAATTGGATACTTTGTTTTGGGGTACCCTGTAGTTTTGGAGAATCACCAAGTTCCGTATACAGAGTTTTTACTGTAGGAACTAATTCCGAAATAGATTCTAATTGCATGGGTTCAGTTTCTAATGTGACATGCTCATTTATGTTTAAAACACAGGCTGTGAAAACATTATTTTCGGCTTCTGTCAGGACATCACCTAAAATAATATTTTCAGACAAATATCGTCGTGTAACGAAACATAGTCCTTCGCTTGTAGTAGGCAATTTAGTGATAAACTCACATCTAGCCGGAATCGTTATCTGAAGTGTGGTTCCTTTTTTGTTGGTCTCGGGTTGGTAGTGCAGGCTACATGTGTTCGCAGCAAAGAAATCTGAACCTAGTATTCCTTGACAGGAAGAGGGCAGGTCAAGAGATTTATCAACAACTTGAAACATATGTTGATAACGCGAACCGTTTAACACTAACATAAGCATAACAGATCCTAAAGTGAAGAATGGATTTCCATCAATGCCTTTTAATTTTCTTTTTTCTCTTTCTCTGACTTCCAGCATCAGGGAATTAGAACGTGAATTAGCTCAAATAATTGTAACCACTGATCCGGTATCTGCTAACATAAGAATATTTGTATTCATTTCTTCTATAAAAATAGAAATTTGGCTCTGAGGGCCAGTTTGGCAACCTTTTATCGCTAAAGGGGCAACAGTTTGCAGCTTACTCTGTTCCCCATTTAGAAGTTTCCCGGTTCATTCTTGGCAGGACATCGAACACTGGCGGTAGTCTGCTGAAGGTAACTGGGGGTAGGGACTTGACAATTGCAGTGGGCATTGCAGGTGCCTTTCTTGCACTTTTGTCAATACCGGTATTAATCCTTACTGAGTGCTCTGTGAAGCAATGTGCTTGCAAGCAATTTGTTTTCGCGCGCGCGCATGTGCAGGGGAGGTTGCTTCCCGATGCTGAGACCTGGGGTCGAGCCCTTCTGGGTCTCCTTCGAGACGGTGGTGCACTTTTTTGTCCATCTCGGACGTTAGAGGCTGGTTCGATTACCTTTACCGGTGCTGCCATGAAGTCACGATTACGTTTAAGATAACAGCTATTAGATTTATGGCCTTTCTTACCACAATTTTTGCAAATGACCAATGAATTATCTGAGGAAGAGGGAAAGGAACGTTCAAATGATTTTTCGGGACCTTTTTTTATTTTCTCCCTTTGAGAAAGTAAATTACTTTCTTCCTCCAAAGCTATTTCAGCAGCCTTGCTTAAATTGGTTATGTCATCACTCTTACTTCGAACCAATACCTGGATGCGTTCGGAGTGGAGGCCTTGAATGAAGCTTGCTTTAGCTAGGTGATCAATGAGTGACATTGCACCAACAAGTTCGTCTTCGTCGCATACGCGGCAAGCTGCCTCTTTCAGGTCGGACTGTAAAGAGTCAACACGAGAGCCCCAAGATGCGGTACCTTCATGCGGAGCTTGTGTCACGGAAAATAATCGGCAAGCATGGTAATCTAAGGTTCTACGAACACTGTAATTTTCCTCTAAAATGTGTTTTACTTGTTCCCACGTTTCACATGAACTACGAACAAGGAGTTTATGTTTAGCATCACCGCAAATCTTTGCCTTTATAAACTTAAGTAGTTTAGGATGCTGCCTAGGGTCTACCAAACTAAATGCAGTGTCTACATTGTCTAAGAATTCGCGTAATTT
>JAGDQP010002185.1:84763-108537 GCA_022664845.1 Lepisma saccharinum
GCCAGTGAAACATTCAGTAACTAGTTTCATAGCCTCGCTTATAGAACAAAAGTCATTTTCTAAATCATGTACCGAGCCGTCGTCAGACATCTTAAAACTAATAACTCTCTCTCTCACACAAGTGGAAAATATATGACAATATTATAATACTAATGCAACAAAATTTTAACTCTAGTTACAATAAAGAAAATTTCTCTTTTTTTAAAAAATGGCGTTGAACGAAATAAAAAAAGAATTACATTTTTTTTGAAGTTAGAGAATTTCACTAATTAAAGAATTGTACAACTTACAGTTGTCCTGTTGCCGTTCTCACTTTGACGCACTGAAAAGTTCTTCTTACTTGTAGCTGGTCGCTCGTGCGACAGGTCCTGGGGTTGAAATCTCTGCAGGTTCTGCTGCTTGGCTGGATCAGTCCTTTCTTCGGCTCCTGGGCTAGGAATGGATAGCTACCTCTAGCTACTCCACGGATGACGGTGACGACTTACAAGTTTCTCTCGCGTCCCTCTGGTCACACCTGGGTAGGGCGCTTCTTTCTTCGCCTCTTGGAGTGAAGTTGGCTGGTCACTGTCAGACGTCTTAAGCTGAGACAGATGCAACAAGTAGCTTTAAATTCCTGCTGCACTGATGTTATAATATTGTTACGTGGGCTGTTACTAAAGCTGTCCGCGTAAATGTCGGGAGGGTGTCTTGACGCAAGGTGCTTAGCGCTGCTACGGCGGATGTCACTAGCTGGCACCAATTATGGTTGTAGCGGATCAAAGCTCGCCTGATATGGCAAATACTGGTGTAGCAGGCGGGCTTCGGCGGTGAATCTTCGGAGGCTATTTGACGGTCGCAGGTTCAGCATCCGCGTAGACCTAGGAGAGAACGTCCCTGGTATCTAAGCTTGTTGAAAGAAGCAGTCGACAGCAAGTAATTTTGTAGCACATACGTTTATTGACACCACTAAGTTCCCACAGTTTACAGATGCACATAAACACTATTTACAAGAAGTTGAGATGAAAATTGTGAGCTTTCGGTAATATAGAGAGCGAGCACTTTCAGTCCGAATTAGGTTGGCGTTACGAATTTAGTAGCCAATAGCTTGCAATAGAAAGCTCGTCTCTAGATTCTCGCTAGTATCAAGACAAGTGCTGTTACGTTAACAAGACAGACGAAATGCTGGATAAACGAACAGCAAGGCAAACGGACAGCCGGACAGACTAACTGAATGATAGTAACAGAGTAACAGTATCAAAGTAACAGTGTAACAAAGTAACAGCCCACGGACTTACAGGTAGTGTATCTTGGATGCCACTTCTACTGGAAGTGAAGAGCCAAGTCCGGGCGTGAAGTATATAATAATTCTCTTTTACCAATAGCTCACATTTTGCAACATGTGTGGTATACGTGCGTACGGGCTTGCACAAAGTTGTTATAACTGGTTTGTGCAAGGCCGCAGCGCGCGATTTCCTAGTTTCTATGAAGAAATTAGCTCGCGTTTGTGACCGAAGTCCGCTGAGGTCCTGGTTGATGTACGTCCTTGTTTGTTATCTTCTCTGAACTTTTCCATCAAACACCAAATTATGAAAGAATTATTGCTTCGTTCAATCGCCAGTACAATATGAAATGGATTCTTTTAGCAATAAAATACAATAATCAATGTTACAATTGAATTCTCATGCTTTCCTTATTTGCATTTATTTGCAAGGATTGTTATGAATACCTGTGTGTCCAGGTGAGGGTAGATGAGAGCTGGGAGGAGACCCGAGAGGGTGGTTAATAGGTGGGTCGCGTCCCTTGGAAGGGGAGCGACAGTGCCTCACAGATGTTCTTCCAGCACATTATTCATACTCCTGCATATGCGCAAATGAACGGCATCCGCCTTTCAGTAGCTCGTACTAAAAGCTGCTGCAGTCATGAGATAAGTCTAAAAACACTCTATCTAATGCTTTTCAAAGTGTACTAGTTATCATCTCGGTTAAGTGATTTTAAAGTAGTCATAACTGTTATCTCGCCATTATCTAAAAGCTAAGTGGTGTTAAGTGCAAATACCTATAGTGAAAGGCTAATGGAAGGTCTTATCCGTACATTTAAACCACTCTATTTATTATCTAGCGATATATATTATAAGAGATAATGAATAGTACTGTATTGATGGACACACACAAGGTGGGTCACATACTACTGTGGTTGCCCAGTTTGTTCCTAAGCGCCGCTGTGATCATAGGCAGATGGATACCTATATTATTTGCTGTGTAGCTAGTTGGAGATATTTTAAGTCCTGTCTGGATAACTATACATGATTATCATCCTAGGTCCTGTTACTATTCCATTCTTTGCATATAAACTTTACATGCATCATGATATCTTTACATGACTACATTCTTTACTGATAAAATTACATGCCTGATATGTACTTCAATACATTCTCATTGAACTGTAAAACATATAGGAATTCTTGTAGAAACAGGATTCGTTAGAATTCATGTATAAGTTACATTCCGGGGAATGTATTCGATACAGGCCTTCTAACGAATCATGTTTCTACAAGAATTACTGTATACAAGTACGTAATTCCAAATAAAAATTTTCTCCGTGTAGTGGCATGCGCTGCAATACAAAACTAGCCGCTATTAATTAATTAGTTGAGATAAAAAAATAATACACGTTTTGAACTATTCTTATACAAGGAATATAAATATATAAGAAAGACTCAAACAACCAAGCTGGACGATTTCACATGGATTGACCCAAATTACAGTTGCATTTTTGACCAGTCTTTAAACTACATTAGAAGCAAATACACAACATTTCTTTTCTTATCATAGGCAACAATTTTATCAAGCAATATACCAAAGCTTATTTCGTTGCGTACTACCCCAAATTAGGAACTTGGGGTCAAAGTTATCACAAAAGTTTGCATACATTTTGCACGGTTTTACATTTTTTTGCACAATTATGTGTGAATGAGGCTGAAACGAATTACATATTTAGAAAGGCCATTACAACAGCTTTAATTTGACACCTGGTTCAACCTCGTACCTCTAATATACTCGGAGATATTAATTACTTTCGGTCTTGAGGCAGAGTAGCATATCATCCGAGATGGTGGAAAAACTATGCAATTTAAAAATTTAATCTTTGGGGAATCTCAGTTTATCATTCGGCCCAATCACACTGCCAAGTTTAATCAAAATAAAAAAAAAAGTATACTATAGAGCAACCCATTTTTTTTTATATTTGGTCGTTTTGATATGGAATGACCCTGTTATTCACATCCAATGACTACTGATAGGCCTATGCAGTGACAAGGTACTTCCCATTATCTACATTTTAATTAAAGCATTTGTCTGCAATTCCAGATCAGACGATTACCAATATACAAGAGAAATATGCGTGAAAACTATAAATAACAATTCATATTCAACAACCGGCCAGTAGGACGATCATAAATTTCTGCTAGTTCTAAAAGAATTTTGCAAATGTTAGACTTGAATAAGAGTGAAAATATTGATTTTGAAACATCTCATATAATAATCGAAAAAATAAGGCGAGCCAATGACACAAACTTCTAATAAATTTAATTTATTTGGTAGTATGGTCGGTGGGGGACAAATTACTCGAGAATGAAGAAACGTTTCTCACCTTTTATTTAAGATTTTAAAGACGAATTTCTGTTTCGTTTTTCACCAGTGGAAAGCGCGAGAAAAGTGGGGGGCAACTGCCCCCTTGCGCCCACAATCGTCGCCCATGTAATCCTTCTCCTTCCACGCAGTATTTTCTTCCACTAAGTAGTGGGCCAGGCCAAAAAAATGAAACCGAAATCCACCCCTGCTTATATCAGTTAGTTGCTTAGGAAGGGATTGCATCTTTGCTCCCAATGAGTTCACAAAAGTTCGTCTACAAGAAAGGAACACCTCTTCAGATATCCTGGATGCGAGTCTTCGTACCACAGAAATATTTCGAACAAATTTCATATAGCTTCTTAACATTTGGAATTTAAAAATAAAAGGTAAATTTTAGAGTTCACAACCCTTCATGGTCTGGATGTCAAGGAGATTAGTTAACGTTTACGTTTACGAGTAGCTTTACTGTCTGACTACGGAATTTTATCAGACAACTTTTATTCTATTTGGGTATGTCAGGGCATATTTCATATTTGTCGAGCAGCTTTCTGGTTCGAGGGATTGACGACCCTTGGTCTATAGGAGAAACATTCAATTACTATCTTAGGCTTCAAAGACAATCAAAATTTTAATCACCTTCCGAACCTATTCGATCTTTCCGTTCTTTTGCAAAGTAAATAATCAGAAATAGAAATAGTATGTAAATAATAACTACTTTCACTGATACAAAAATAGAAACGAGAATTTTCAATGTAAAAATATTGGCCAGGTATGTACAAATATTAAATATAATTCAGTATTTTTCTTAGTTCATCACAACAGGTTTTAAAACCGAAGAATCATGCACCGAGCCTCTGTAGCTCAGAGGTAGAGCATTGGCGTAGCATTCGCGAGGTCGTGGGTTCGATCCCAGCGGCCCACCATCCTAACTGAAGTTTTCCAGGGGGTTTCCTCAGTCACACAAGACAAATGCCGGGATGGCCCCTTCAACATAGGCCCTGTCCGAGTCCTTGGCACCTTCCCAAGTCCTTTCCCCTCCCCTGTGCCGACCTGAGCCTTAGATGTCTAAAGACCATAAATTTAAATTAAAATTCCCGAAGAATTATGCAGCTGGGTGTTAGAATTGTCTATTCAGGTAATTTTGTAAAAACAGTTCCTTATGAGAATATTTTTGTACGAATAGAAACGAGTTCTTACTGCACGTAAAATCAAATATAGATTACATTATTATTAAAAACAGTAGTTACTCAGCCGTTATTTTCTAGCATTCTGGACTGGAATTCTTTAATTCTTTTTGTAAGTAGTTCTTAAATTGTCTCAGCACCGAAAATCTTGATTCTCTGGAACCATGTGTACGCACCAAGTACAAAAAGCTTGTTAACTACTCGGTTAAGAAGGGTCATAACGCATATGAGACAGGGAGAGAGAAATAGTTTATCTGTGTCCCCCCAAAAAAATATCCTGGTGACGATTCTGGGGTAACAAAAATGATTGTTTTACAACATATAGATTTATCATCATCAACAATCAGATATGACATCAGATTCAAATCACCGATACTTGGAGCAGTGAATCGTGTACGCGTTAAATTATTTTGGTTCCTCATATTCTCAGAATATTTCTATTTTCTGTTTTATTTCTTAGATTCAAATACGTAGCTGAAACTATTGGGTTATTGGGATATGTGTGTAAGCATAGAAAATTGTTGAAGAAGAGTCATCATTGACGCAAAGATTTCTAAACATTTAGGGATGAGGGTAAATTTTGGTGGATTTTCTTACTTCCTCTGGTGGATAATGATTTTTTTTGTTGGCAGCATTGGGCATGAAACAAAAGATGAAGATGGTTCGTGGTTGCTATAGTTACGGCACACGACAGCTTAAATTTCCACATGCGTGACAAGTTCTATAAACATTGGGTGACAAGATGTGAAGAAAATAAACAGATTCTATATTTTCTAACTTTTTACATCCCTGATTTATCTGGGCAAATGAATATGTAAATAACACGAAAAGTTCAAATTGTTTGAATACTAATCAAGTTGCAGACGATCAGGAAGAAAACTCCGACTGAAAGTCATAGAACTTCATATGAAAATCAAAGTGAATAGCTTACATGACCCAGATGCAAGAACACGTTGGATTAAGTCATGATCAACTCGATGTGGTAAGATACTTTTGACCATTGTAAGAACTCTAGGACCGTTCCATATTTTTGCCATTTATTACCCGTGCATTAGTAGGCTTACATTCGGTTTGTTACTTTAGCTGCAGAAGATGGGTTAGGTTAGATTCAGGGTTGGCTGGTTTAAACCAGGTGGTTAAAAAAAAAGTAAAAGCAAAAATGCCACAAATAGTGTGAACTTTATGGTGACAATTCCACATATTAAACCATCCGTGTTAATTTAAAATCATTTTCGCCTTGTAATCAAAGAGTACCGGGTTCGATTCTCGATAGGGCCACATAATTTTTAGAAAGTGCAAACCGAGTAGCGGTTCGGATGTCACTGTAAGCAGTAGGTCTTGTCCTTCATAACCTTGCTATTACATAAGGACGTTAAGGTAGGCTATTCGGTACAACAGAATCTAGCATTTTTAGTTTTACACATTTTAATCCTTATGAAGGTTTCGGAAGTAAAAGATGAAATCTCGTAATATAGCGAAAACTACTTTTATTAGGCGCAGTGAGAACTTATTCTGGTTAGAGAAATAGAGGCTCCGTTGTAGTTTTGTAAATCTTTTTAAAGTTGGTAATTGGATTCACGGCTTAGCTTTGGTAAGAGGAGGTGGACCAGGCTATAGGTGGTGGATTTTGTATGGTGGCCAGTTAGAAGTACCATCGTGTTAGATTGGTCTGCGGTGTAATAGCAAAACATCGCTACATTATAATACCTTTTGTTTGGAACTTGGTAAACCTGAAGATTAGTACATATTAGTGTTTTTCTTTTCCCATAGGGGTAAGTAGATGTAATGGCGGACTTATTTTTCTGTAAATGTACACTTAAAATTGACTGTTCTGTTCTACCTGAGAATCCTGATCTGGTAGAGGTACATGCCAATATTTCTAATGTTTTGGAATTACCTGTTCCTGATGCCATTCAAATCGAATTATATTCGTATTACCATGTTATTTTTTTGCAAGTGCGCAATGATGAAATAGTGGATCGCACTTTAGCTCAAACGGGTACAAGAGTTTCTTTTGTGTTTAACGACCAACATTACCAGTTACCGATTCCGAAAGTAGTTGAAGATGTTACTATAATAACTCTTGCTACCCTTCCACATTACTTTCCTAATGTTCCTGTGCATGAATACTTTGGTAAATTTGGACAAATTGTCAAAATTGATCTGTGTACGTCCAGCCAAATGTAATGGCATTACTTCCAAAGTTGGTCGGCCGTCTGGTTTTCGACTAAAAGCCTGATGAACGCTACGAAAATTTAAAAATCATCATCAGGGCGGGGATGTTCACATTTATTATTAATAATTGCTTTCTTGCATTTTTCGTACATTATCTTACAATAGTGACCATGGGAACGTGGAGGTTAGGTAAGGTTTGGTGCGGTCATGTATATTATCAAAATATATTGTCATATTTATTATTAATAATTGCTTACTTGCATTTTCGTAGATCTCTTAAATTACTGGCCATGGGAACGTGGAGGTTACGTAAAGTTAGGTGCGGTCATGTATCTTTACACTTTTTGTTCTCATATACGTCACAGTCGTTTTCGTCAACAAAGCTTACCACACTTTCTACAATTTGTTGTTACATTTATTAATCCATGACTTTCACACAGTTTCAAAGATTTTCCTCAGTATCACCGTATTGTTTCACAAGCTGAAATACTATTAACTCACATCCAGGACAACGTTCCTGTACACCTGTAGCAATGTTCACAATATAAATACTCGTAACTTTCCCAGAATTCAATCATGCGGTAACCTTCCACCAAGTAGTTCCCTCCGCTTCCCAAATAGTTCCATGTTTATCACTGATTATACAATATCATAAACTCAATTTTCGCTCTTTTTTATATACTATTAACCACACAAAGGAGAAAATTATCCATTTCTTCTCTGTAAATTTTACTAGAAACGGCCGACCAACTTTGGAAGTTAACAATGTATTTATAGTACCGTGTATAATGGAAGAAGGTTGATTCACATACGACGTAATTCTACACCTTTGCCAAAATATGTAGTACTAGCATCTTACTTTTCGAATGAAAGTAGTGCAAAATGTTCCTCGTGCTGTAGTGCGTTTCATAGTGTTTGTCCTACAGTGCATGCTCCCTCCACGTCTCGGCTACCGCATAATTTACCAACTTCTGAACCTGAGCAACCTTTGTTTACTGCCTTGGATTTTCCAAAAATAGGTTGTGCTCGTTCGTTTTCTGACTTAACCTCTGCCAGTAACTTGTTAAGAGGTTCGACTCGACTACAGCCAGTACATGTAACAGATATACCTTTTGAATCTAGTAGTATACAGCCGAGGCCCGAAACTGGTACAGCTACTACGACGGCTCTTCCAATTTCCAGTGTACAGATTGTGAATTCTGCCTCGAATGCTACCACTGTTGAAGTTCCTACTGATTCGGGGCTACTTTCTGCTTCAGTTCCTACTTCTATCTCAGGTAATCTGTCCTTATCAGTGAACGGTGATAACCTACAAAGTGCAAGGGGTGAAAGTGTACTGGGCCTTTCGGGGTCGGATTTTTTTAGTTTTCCCCATGTATCTCCTTCAGAAATCATGTATATTGAAGAAAATGGAGTAAACAGTGATATACATATTACTGTTGTTCCACTCCATGCTGAACACAGGTTGTCCTCTAACAGTGATTCTCCAGTAAGTGTTGTTGAGGATATGCAAGGTGCATTGTGTAATTTAGATACATGATCAGACGATGCTTTGGATCAATTTACTGTACAAGGGCAACAAGATAGTGCTTCACGTCCTTCTGAACGACCAAAAAGAAATTCTGGTCGTATTCATCTGTCAAAATCGAGAGGAAAAAATTCTTCTTGTTTTGCTGACATTTTCCGTGTTACGCAAAAGTTTTATATATCTCTTTTGGAGATTTTGGTGCTGTTTTAGTTTTTTTCTATCTCAATTTTGTTAAGACATTTGGAGAAGATAATTTTTCATTTGTTGCAATGGTCTTTTTGTTTATTTTTGTGTTCTTAATGAGTAAGGTTCAAGCGTACACTTTTGCAACATTTAATGTTTCTGGCACCAGTGCTTTGACCAAATGGACATATTTATGCAGTCAAATCTCCCAGTTTAATATTGATATTATTGTCTTAACGGAAACTGTTCCGAATTGAATTGAATTATAAGTTTGTTTCATCTCACTATGAATATGTTAATAACTTTATTCCAAATGAATCCAGAGGTTTTGCTTTAATATATCGTAGTGATATCCAAATACGCAATTTAACGTTACATCATTCAGGACATATAATTTACGTATGGGTTTCTTCAACATGTAATGCTGATCGGTATATATGGTGAAAGTGGCTCACAACATGCTATTCATCGTCACACAGTTTTGTTAAAAGACTTAGCTGAACTTCTTCAGGCTCATCAATCCTATCCAATTGTTATTTTGGGAGACATAAATATGTATGCACGTCTTATTGATAATACCTCTACAATCCTGCCTAGTAAAATTTACAAGCAATTCTTAACGTAATATAATCTCACTTATGTTTGGGCATTCCTTTATAAAATTCAGCTAGGACATACCATCATGCCTTTGGTTCAAGCAGAATTGATATTGCGTTAATCACAAAAGAACTTGTTTCTGAGGTAAAGCGCATGCATGTACAAAAATTAGCCTGGTCAGACCACTATCTCATTTATACTGTTATCTTCCTGCTGCAAAGTTCTTTAAGTCCTGTTTTACCTGGATTATTATCAATTGCTTGACCAAGATTCATATTGTACTGAACTGTCAAAAATTGTAATGAGTTTACTATACAACGAGAGCGTTATTCCTATAAATGTGTACAAGATATCAGGTTTCAGCTTAAAAAACGCATTAATTTTTTTTTTCTAAATCTTACGCGCAACAGCAGAATGAACTTTTTCGTGCTCAAGTGTATTATTGGCATAAACTTTTAAACGAAGTAATTACGTTACACTCTGATACTAGGAATATGTTACCTCATATTCGAGAATATCAAGCGCACCTAAGGCGCCTATATACTGTTCGTACTACTCAAAAATGTAAATTTTCGTTTTTGAAAAATCTTGGTATTCTGGAAGAACCTTCTGTTCACAAAATGTTACTTTTGGGGGGGGAAATATCCATAAATTTCTAGATGAAATTGGAATTCTTTATCAAGGAGCACAAGTTGAACCAGCCATTTATGAGCATTATAAAACCCAAATTAGTATTTCAAGATTGTTTAACCAACATTTTCCCATTGAAGAAATTAAGACTGTCATAAATAAATTAAATAAAGAAGCGACAGCAGGTTCTGATGGTTTCACTACGAAATGGTTTGTAAAATTTCAGAAAATATTAATTCCAGTATTACTAGCGCTTTTTAATGATCTTTGGAAAGGTAATGTTTTACAGCTGATTACCTACATGGTTTTGGTGTAGTATTAAAAAAATCTAAAGTACAGTCTGAGGTGAAAAATGCTTTTGGCTTATAGTTTCTTACTTTAATTAATTGTGAACATAAAATCTTAATGAAATTGATTTATAATCGTATTGGTGTTGTTCTCCCATCTTTATTAAATTCTGTACAAAGTGGTTTACCCAATTGTATTCCTATATATGATATTTTACTTTATATGAAAGAGTTCATTCGTGTGCAAAGTGTTATAAAATTACCTGATGTTGCTTTTTTAAGTGTCCATTGTTCAGCAGCATTTGACAACGTAACACATTCTTATTTATTGCAGTTGTTAAGCTTAATGAGCTTCCCTAAACTTTTTGTTACGTTATATCGTAATGTATTTATTAAAAGGACCATCCAATTACGCTTTAATAATTGGATATCACCCTCTTTTGCTGTACAAAGTGGATGGAAGTCCAGAATCCAGTTTAATGTTTACTCTTGCACTGACCCCCATAATTAATTATTTATCTGAAAATTTACAAAGATAAACAATAATTTATCTTTCCAATCAGCGCACTATAAATTACACTCTTATTTAGATGATATAGGTATTATTGTTAGGTCGGAAGTTGAATTACTGTCAATTTATCAGCTTTTTACCATTTTGAAACATTCAGCTGGTTTTAAATTAAATCCTCACAAATCTAAATTGACGCTTTTATCGCCTCAATATACGTCTAATTTTAGAAATTATTTTCCTATTGTTTCAGAGGTTAAAGTGTTGGGCATGCTTTGCAATGCCTCTTTACGTCAAACACAATTTAATACAGCTAATTTATTGGTTAATACTTTAATTAGTCAAACTGTTAAATTTCAAAATATTTTTCTCACATTGCAAGCTCGTATTATTTTTATAAATATGTATATTTTTAGTAAATTATATTATTAATTACAACTCTTTACTTTTCCACCCAGTTTACTAACTAGAATAAAAAAATATAAAGGTTGTTCCATACGACATGGTTATACATTTAGAATAAATCGTATTACTTTATATAAGCATCAAGAAGGTGAATTACGTTTGAAAGATCTGGAGTTACAAGGCATGGCCTTATTAATATACCGTCTCTCCTATTGTTTGTCAAGTTCACATAATAATATATATAAGGTTCAGTCAAAGGAAAAGGTTCAATTGCAAATATCCGGACAACGTGTTGAGGGAGATGTTAGTCCTGTTTGCGGTTGATATCCACATATGTGTAGGCCATAATAAAAGTTACATTTGTTGCGCACGGGCGTAGTGGCACGTTAGCAGAGGTTGTTTACTTATCAATGTTCTTTTCTCTCCTCACAAAGGACATCATTTTATTGCATGACAATGCCCGGCCTCATGTTGCCAAACAAACACAGGATCTTTTGGCGTCGTGGAAGTGGGAAGTGCTAGACCACCCCGCGTATAGTCCCTGTGATTTCCACGTGTTTGGGCCACTCAAGAAACACCTCCGGGGGCATCTATGGATCGGATGAAGAAGTGCAGCAAGCTGTGACAGAGTGGTTCCATACTCAAACCAAGGAGTTCTTCCAGGGCATTCATCATCTCGTGTCAGGGTGGGATAAGTACCTCAACAGCAAAGGTCATTATATATGGTGTAGTAAAAAGTAATCCATTATTTTTGCATGACATTGAAGGCTTGACTTACTATAGTTAGAATGATCCGATTTAGGTCACATATGCGCCGTTTTGTTCGATAACGTGTTGCCATTTGGAAGGTAATATCATGATGCCTCTCTCATAGAAGCCCTTGTCCCTATTGGCAAAAAATTGAGACAGTCGCTTTTCACAAGCCTCTCTTGAAGCGAATTTTTCACCAGCAAACGTGTTCGCCATGGACAGGAACAGATGGTAATCACTCGGTGCCAGGTCCGGACTATAAAGTGGATGCATAAGAACCTCCCAACCAAGCTCCCGGAGCTTCTGGCGAGTCACTATCGATGTGTGTGGCCTTGCGTTGTCCTGGTGGAACACAATGCCTCTCCTATTGGCCAAAGCTGGGCGCTTCTGGGCGATTGCTGCCTTCAGACGGTCCAATTGTTGACAGTATAGTTCCGAGTTAAGGGTTTGGCCGTAGGGGAGCAGCTCATAGTAGATAATTCCCTGCCAATCCCACCAAACACACAGCAAAACCTTCCTGGCCGTCAATCCTGGCTTGGACACCGCGCTTCGACCACGACCGTTTTCGCGAGACGTTGTCGTAAGTGATCCACTTTTCATCACCAGTCACCAACCGCTTCAGAAATGGGTCGCTTTTGTTGCGATTCAGCAGCGATTCGCAGATGGAAATTCGGTCCATGAGGTTTTTTTGCGTTAACTCGTGTGGCACCCATACATCAAGCTTCTTTGTGTATCCAGTCTTATGCAAATGGTTCCACACGGTTTTTTGTGCAATGTTTAGCTCTTGGGCAATCGAAACAGAGCTTACATGACGGTCGGACGCGACAATGTCCATGATTTTATCGACATTTTCGACACTTGGCCTTCCAGTGCGTGGTACATCTTTGACGTCAAAATTACCGTCACGGAATCGACGAAACCAAAATTGCGCGTGATTGGCTGTTACAGTATCAGGACCATAAACACTATTCACATTTGCAGCCGCCTGGCTTGCGTTTTCGCCTCTATCGAAGAAAAACTGTAAAATATAGCGTATTTTCTCTTTGCTAGTGTCCATTTTGACGCGCGCTCGCACAATACTGAGTCAACTCATCACAACTATCTGAACAGTGTTTGTAGTACGCAATCTCATCGCTTGAACGCCATCTCGTTGAACCCGATCGGACTTATACAACGCGAGATACAGATCACTGAAGCCATCCATTGGCAAAATAATGGATTACTTTTTACTACACCAGATATATAGCTCTATCCAGTAATAAATTTTGTACATGGAAATGGACCTTTTCATTTGACTGCACCTTATATTTTGTTCTATATCAGATTATATTATTATTTATTGATATCAATTCTCCAGTAAATATCAAACCTTCGAACGTTTTAGGATCAGACTTAGTTAAACCTTATCTTCATTTTTGTTTTGCTTTCTTATCGCATAGTGACATTGCAGAATGGTCCGTTCGTCAGTGGTAACATTATTTATTTATGTTGTATTATAAACCACACTAGAAAGCTCTTTATCTTAAAGCACGTTGTACTCAAACAACGTTATGGAGGAATATTAATTGTATTACATTCTACCCTGTAGATCGGAATCGATGGTTTTGTATATTACACAATATTCTTCCAACTAAATGTAAATTTAAAACACTCAAGATGGAACCAGAACAAATATGTAAATTGTGTGGTAGTCAAGATACATTATTTCATTTCTTAACAAAATGTAAATCGTTAAATCCTTTATTCGGATTCTTACAGCATATCATTAACTTCCTTGCTCAGAGTACTGGTAATCATTTTTTGTTACCTAACCTGGAATGAAGGAAGTGGACCTTAACGAAGCCACACTAAACTCGAATACTTCCTTGTATTTCAGTAACACAAAGTGTTGTAGACTTTAGATAGCAATATTATTCTAAAGTTACAATGGCAGTCGTGATTGCATTCTACCAATCTAAAATGCAATGGTTTTCATTATTACGCACTTTTGTGAAGTGCCGTCATTTAAATAATCATTTAAAAACAAAAATTAATGAAAAGCCCACTGGGTTTTGTTGGGCTGGGCCCACCTAGGCAAACTTTGGAAATATCCTGAAGCTGATTTCAAGAAACCATCTTTGACCCAGGAACGAATGTATTCAAATACTTCATTCCAGCAATCGTTTATTAGAAAATGTTGCAGAAAGAACCATTTCCTAACTTATGACTTCGTGTAGCTTGGCTAAAAAAATTAAAAAGGGAAATTATAGATGATCTTGAAAAATTCTCGGTTAAGTTGCTTACAACTGACAAGAAATTTGCTCCCGTATTGTCAGTAGTCAAAATTGTTCATATTTTGTCGCACGGAAATGCAAGAGTCGAATTGGATCGACAAGAGTAGGGTTTCCACCTTTTGATGGATGAATTACGGCACGCTCGGCAAAAAATACGGGACAAATCCTAAATAACTTAAAATAAAAGTAGCTTGTTAGGCTCTGTACTACTATATGATCATACGCACAATTTAAAACCTGCATAATAATAAATTACAAACAGAGAACGTCTTACTTGCAAATCTCAAAAGCACTGGTGAGTGGAAAATAAATATTTCAATTTTCTAAACACAGTTAACGTTAGTATCTGCATTTCAAAAAATGACTGTGTTAATTCAACGCTTTTGAGTGTCCCGGGGTGACCGTCTTCAATAAACACAACAAACGGTGTTGATTGCAGTGATTCAACACAATGGATGTATTGTCAATGCTGATTCAACTCGAGGAAGAGCGTCGTGCCACTACTATCACAGTGTTAAATCACCGAAAGCACACAACAAACGGTGTTGATTTAACACAAAAAATGTGGTCGCTCTGGGAAAAGTACTGAATTGACAGTCATTTTTTGCAGTGTTATAAACTAGAGCAAACACAAGACCGTGAGTATTATATCTCCATCCCCAGGACTCCGCTAGTCTGCATAGTAAACAGCTGGAAAAGAGACATCCCTATTTATTTGTTAAAATTATCGATATGTTGAAAATATGTCTGTGAATTTACCACTGATAATAAGGGACGCGTAAATTTTACCCAAAATACGGGACAAATGGCATGCCGGAGCGGACCAAAACCAGTACTGCTGCCTTGCAGTTAGTAGAGGGATCTACAAAGGCTAGGGGAATATAACCCCGAACAAAAAAAAATATCATGGTGAGGGGAAGCAGCATCACCATTACCACCCTGAGGCTGAAGATGAATGGCATTGGAAAGGCTCAGAGATGGACAGATTGCGACATCTTGAATGTCTACCTTTACTGCGAGGTCGTAGAGCTGACAACTCTACACCGCTAAAACATGTCAAGAAATAGTAACAGATGGTTCATGGATTCTCCTGGGGTAAAATATTTCGGAGGTAAACTAGTCCCTCATTCGGATCTCCTGGGACTGCTTCAGGATGTTAGGTCGTACAGAGGAGCGGAAGGTGACACCGACCATCAATTAGGGATCACAAAGGTAAGGGAAAAGTTATGCATCGCGAATAGAGAAAGCAAGGGGTCAAAACAACTGAAATTCGAAGTTAAACGGTTAAATAATTCGAGCATAAAAGCTCGAATGGTTCAATAATCACTATCACAGTGATTCCAGCGGCGTATTCTCCATGAATGCATTGCATGCCTTCGGATTCTAGTTTATTTATTTTATTATTTTCCATGGAGAAAACAGAAAAGATTTTGAGAAATTACGGAACTTCACCTGATATCCTAGACCAGAACCCGTAATACGAAAGCTGGCAGTAAGTAGTTTAGTAAACTGTTCACGTGTGGCGCTGCAGTATTCTCGGCTATCTATGTGGGCGTCTACTCAAGATCTTTGTCGTCCGCTTGCCTGTGAACGTGTGTTTTATTGGTTGAAAGGCGCTTGAGAAATCCAAAATGCATGCAACGCTAAAAGTTGCATTCAGCATAGTTGCCATCTTTATGAAAGAGTGTGTGTTGTAGCGCTGTCAATGCATGTGGAACTCCACAAAATGTCTGTAGTGTGTAATTTGCGTGGAGTGCAATTCTGTGTGGATTTTTGTATTTCCAGAAAAATCACAAGATAAACTTCTAAATGTGTTATATGCTTATATTTTCTTGACTTTACTGAGGATACTTCCTTATTTTCGCCTTTCATCTAGAAAAGGATAAAAGTTATGAAGTAACTTAATTACTTCCTCCTTAGTGGCAACTGTAATTTCCGTGAGCGGCAACAGACGATCAATTTTTTCTTGTTTCAAATTCTTTCTTGCTCTCTATGTCTTGTTATTCTATGTCCTGTCGCGCCATCCTATTCTTTTTTCTGTAGGGAAATATAATTTACCACCAAAACTAGAAGAAATTATCACCTTTTCGGTTCCTTTTTTTCATGAGCTCATTGTTGAAAACTGGTATGCGATTGAAACACTTATAAATTACCTGTGAAACTACCATGTGTGGAACTTCGTTACTCGAGGTCTATGACAGTAAGAAAGAGGGAATTCCAAGTTTGTAAAGAGCAATTAGATGGAAGTCATCTCTAATTCCCATACATAATTCTTTATAATAATAATAATAATAGTAGCATTGCATGCCCAACCTCAAAAGTCAGGATACGCCACTGAGTGATTCACAACTAAAGATGTAAGATTCTCCCCAAATTTATTATTCAACATTTAACCTAAAACTTGCGTAATAATCCTTCCCTAGTTCATGAAGAACAATGCTGCAATTTCGGTTCGTCATATCCGTAACGCACATCCGTATATAGCCTATTTAGAGTATTAAAGTCGAGTGAATAACACACCATGTTTGATGGAAACCTAATCACCGTGTACAACAGTAAGGTTTTAGATTATTCCCGAGTAGCTTAAAACCTAATCACCGTGTTCAACAGTGAAGTTTTAGATTATTTCCGAATAGCATAAAAATTAGTTCCTCCAAACTTACCCTTAACAACAGCTGTTGCGTTGTAAAGATATGCATTTATTTATCAAGAAAATGAAAAGTAAGGGAAAGAGAATCAAAATTAAAATAAAATACCTAAAACTGGAGAAACAGATAATTCAATATAAGTATATAACTATTCGAGAGCCAATCATAGATTAGGATACTTCCCACGTAGAGATCGTATAATTGAAGAATACATTATAATGGAGGAGTTGGTAGTGCGTATTTCCAGCTACTACAACTCCATATAATTTCATATTGTTTTTATGATTATTACTCAGACTTCGTGGCCTGTGGTTAGAGTCACGGACTTTGCATCGATAACGGGGAAGGACGAACTTGTAGAACTTAGTTCAAAGTAATTTATAATGAAAAAAGACTACTTAAAAGCTAATACTATGCAAAGCTTTGATATGCACAGTGGAAGGAGGAAATTTTAAAATGAATGGGGCCTATCTTCAGGAGTGAAGAAAGAACCTGGGCCTGTCCCTGGCAATAAAAAAAAGTGCTGGCTGAGTTTAACCACTGCATATACTGGATACAGTTTTCCAATGGTGAAGAAAACCAAGTGTGTTTACATTTTATAGTGCAAGAAAGCTTAGTGAGTACTTCAATATTGATTGTACAATCCCCAATACAAGTGAAGAAAAGGAAACTATGCTTTTCATCAAAGTTTCTCACGAACGCAACGACTGAAGAAAATAAGAATAAATACAATTAAATAATTAACTTCAAATTGTATTAAAAGTAGGACAATCACACGTTCCGCAATAAGGTAGTCCGAACGACGGCGGAAAATACAGTCTGTATGTATGGTCACCCTAGTCTTTGTAAGTTTTACAATGCTTACTCTAAAAATGATTTGATTTGTTTCAGTGTAGTAGTTCAAAGAAACAAATCCTCGTGTGACTGCAGTTCGGTCGGAATGAGATCTTGGTTTGGTCGAAAGATTAACACGCTCGCTTTTTGTACGCTTGGTCACCGTTTCAATTCCCACTTTACCAGAAGCTTTAGGTCCTGTCCTTAGAAGCTCGTCAATTCGTTTAGGACATTAAACAATTCATTCATTAGGTCGGATCGGATCATCACAATGAATCGGAACTATCTGAATTGTAAAATTTATCTAAACACAAAGGCGAATACGGAAGTTTAAACCCAACATGAAAAAAACATCATCAATATGTACAGAAATAAAGACAGAGAGAGGGAAGGGGGAATAACGCTCGTAACAAACAAATAAGTATAGTCTGGCAACATACGAGTTCAAAAATTTGAAAATAATAGTTTAAAAAAAAATGATTTTGTTAACAGTACACTTGATAATAACTGCAGATGTAATCGAAACGTGGTGTGATGTGTTAAAATGTCAATTTATATTATTATTATTATTATTTTGCATCGAAACGTTGTGTGATGTGTTAAAAATGTCAGTTTAACCCTTAGAAGTCCGTTGATACACCAGTTGTATGAAGAAATGTAGTTATTATTTTGCAGTAAAATAAATTAAATCTTGGAGTTGCCTTTCTCTTCGTTCATGGGGACTCCAATGTGTAATTGAAAGTCAATATTAAACACCTGCAATTGAACGCGGGCGTAAGCCATAGTGCTGTTATCACCCATAAAACTAATTGTAACCTGCAATTGAAAGGGGACTGATGATGCCATGACTAAAACTTTTCTTCTTTTTGTTGTGTCATAACCTTGAACAAATACGTCATTACCCCGCCTAATTGGTACCACCTAAAACGAAATTTAAGTAACCCAGCTAAACTTGTCTTTCTACGTTGAACTTCCGTCCCTTCTCATCCTCCTCTCCCCCTTTCGGCATATGAACACAGAATGCATTTTTCTATACGGCACAGACTTCGTAGAACTATGCGAATGGCGTTGTTGGAAAAAGTATTCCAATACGGAGGAGATGAGATACGCATTGTAAGCATGTAACAATTAGGGAAGGGGCTGTGGGTACTTTCATTATAAAAAAAAAATCTGTCCTACAGAAATCCATTACATATATAAAGTGTTTTATAAGTTTCTTCGCTCTTGATGTATGTAATCATTCGATTGTAACGAATCTTGAAAGATTTACTACTTATACACTGAAGTATATTCAGAGGTATTTGTTTTCACCATCAGTTCACTAACAGAGCCACCAGGGGATCCAAAATTCGCAAAAGCGGGATTTTTAAACAGGAAATTACCCTTCCAGAAAATACATTATAGCTCCGTGCTAGTTGTCATTGGAAAACATATTCCGATAGGTACAAAATGAGGTATTAATTGTAAGTGTATGATAATTAGGGTAGGAGCGAGGGATACTTCTAGTAAAAAAAATCCTTCCCTGGTGCATAGCAATTGCGTATATAGGGTGCTCGTAAATTTTGTGCCTATTAATGTATTTATTTTATTATAAGGGACGGGAACTTATGGAATATATTACGTACGCACCAAAATATTTTTGAGTTATTCATTTTCACCATCAGTGTAATAACAGGGGACCCGAAATTGGAAAACGTCCTCCCTACCTGCTACATACGTCATAGTTCCATATGAGTGTTGTTTGAAAGTCTATTCAAATACGAACAAAATTGTGATAATTACAGTAGAAGCTATCTGTATTTTTTATGAAAGTTTACAATTTCGGCCAACCCCGGACTGGTAAAGAGTAAAGAGGGTTAAAAATAATAAATTGTGCATTTAACATCATACTGTGAAAGTGTGGCTATTATCGAAAATATATCTTAAATATTTTTTACTCTGAACGGATTATTTACAAAGACTAGATAGGTTACTTTCAGATTCTGTGTTATTGTTATTTAGTTATTGTTCCTTAAATATTTCGCATGTGTTGTGCCAGGGCTGTGTCACGGAATCTGTCATCTACTGAAGTGCTCTCTTCTGGTGCAATTTCTTACTTCCAAGAGACTGTGTCTAAGTATTATATTGTGTTTGTTTAATGTGTTTGTCACCTATTATATTTGGTTTCAGTTGTACTAATTTCCACTTTAGTTTATTCATTTGGTGTAGTTTCACTTAATTACAATGGTATAGCTTTGATGAATTACACGTGTGTGGCAAATGCATTAGAATAGTACTTTCTTAACTTGGTCTCTTAAATCAGGGAAAGGTCCAGTGTTCTCGAACCAAACAATCTTAAATTAACAAATGATCTGGCCACACCTGAAAACATTACATACGAAATTTCCAAACTGTAATTTATATCACTTCAACATAAACTTTAACCACTTTTTACGATATTTTTTTATATACACTCATATTTACACAAAGATGTTGTTTCCCCCGATGACGATCTCAGTTAGAGACTGGAAAGTACTTAGTGATGTGATCAAAGAAGTTTTCTAAAACGAAGACTACAAAAACATGTAAGTACATTACATTACATATTTTAAGGTAATAATAATAATACTAAAATTTCACAACGCAAATCTTGCCGCAACCTATTAATTCAATTAAACAGGTCCCTCTATCTATGTATATGCAATAATGATTCACCGAGATATTAACAATCTGGAACATAGTTAGAAATAGAAATATAATACTAGACACCTCTCCCGTTTAATCTATACATGTACAGAGAACCACAACATATTGTCACTTCTTCACCTAGGTATAAAGTTGTACAATAAGCTGCCGGGGAAGCTCCATAACTAAGTATTTAGAAGTTAAATACTTCTTACGTAAACTTTTAATAAAAGTTGCTTTTCCAGAGTAGAATACTACTTTGGTACATCATTAGAAGAGGAAGGTTGTATATAGACTTTGGCTTAAGATATTTACTTATTCTTCCTAAAGCACAAAATGTTTTATGATTTTATGAGATATAGCTTGTTACTGTGTTTAATATACAGATTCATCAAATAGGTGGCAGCTCTAGTATATTATTATTGTACTTATATAATTTGTATTCATATATTGTTACATTATACTGTGACAAGTTGTATACCATATGTAGAATATGTGCTTGTAAATGGTCAACTGAACGCTAATAAACTATATTATATTACACAGTACACAGATCGTCGATACTTCATTCATTTACATGGTATGTTTGATCTCGCGCGTGACACTTAGGGAATATTTTATCAGGCGAGGTGCACGGATCGGTAAGAATCAAATAATATATATTTATTGTACTTATTCTACTGTACTTACTATCTTTTTCTGTACCGACTTTGCTGACCATGATTTATCTTGTGTCATTGACCCTTGACGAATATTTGACCAAGTGAAAACATCCCTGGAACACAACCCGATGGACGAAACCTTGATCATTGAGGAGTTTACAGCTCATATTTGATCTCGCACCAATAGGGAATATTTTACCAACGCTACTCATATCACCGTCTGTCGATCCAATATGATTTCTAAGGGATAATATTTCAGATTTTTTTTTTTTTTTTTTGTGTTTGCAATAATAATTATTTTTTAATTATTTGAAAAAAAAAAAAATTTCTTTAGTTTGTGTGAGTTTCTGTTTCTATAGATGAACAACAAGTGATTGTTGCATAGTTTGTTTGTTGGCATTATTGTGCAAAGCTATTGTTTACTAAAATATTTTGTGGGAATCAATTGTTCTGGCCTCTGAGTTTTGATCCACTTGATAGATCCTGGAGTATTTATCTTCCTCTGGCTTGGGCGGGCGTGATACGGAGTGAAGAGTGGAAATAATATCACATTTAATCACTAGATCCATTGTAGTAACGTACACATGACATTACAATATATTTTCTTGTGTGAACATGTAGCAGGCCTGTTTCTTCAACGACTGAAAAATGGAAACCAGATCCAAAGTGTGAATCTATGTTTTGGTTAAGTTTACTTAATTTATCGGAAATTTTTCTGTATGAAATCAATTATATTATTGTATTTGCCGCCTTGATATTTTCTTATCTATAGGAGGTATATATATAGTGCTCTTTAAATTCGATCTGCTAACTCGGTAATCATGTAATAATAATAAGGGGACCATCAGAATGTTAAGAAACGGGGGTTATCTGGTTACTTTCGAAATAATCGACTTTGAAAGTCGTTCAAATGCAGGATTCATCCTAAGATCGTCTTGGATATTTCCAATAGACTCGTGGTATTTATCAGTTGATTTCATATTACAGAATTAGTCAGAATTTTAAAAAATAGGCCAAAGACAAGTTTTTTTTTACAAAGTACGTAGGTTTTTTGGCGGGGAGGGGAGGAGCAACAGACAGCTTTACAAATCTTTAAATTTAACTTTAAAAATTCCAACATTGCTTCACGAAATTTCTGGAATTTTGACATTAATATGAATATAAGCTATAAACTGTAATAATAGTAGCTATCGTGTTTCAGATGTTTGTTTTTCACGTAGAATATCCTGAATCTACCATTTTCCACAAGTTATCAGTAACACTTTTGCGTTCTTTGACCTGTAGAATATACTCAAGAAGTGCGTTGTCTGACGTTGAATACTCTCTAAAGAATTTTTCTTATACTCCGTTCTTCTGAGTATAGGTCTGGAATGTGAGAATGTGTTTGTATACTCAAGCCATGTATACCATTTGGGACAGTATTTTGAAAAACGTCATATATAATTTGTAGTATAAATTAGCAATATATCTCCTAATTAATACACACCTAATATATATATATATATATATATATATATATATATATTGATATATATATTGGATCAGCTTCCCGTCGCCTTGACCACAAGACCAAACTGCTGCTGCCGGATTGAGCACTTCTCGGTGTTACTTATAGTTCAAGCTACGCGAGAGTGGGCTATTCGTAGCGGAAGTGTTTTCACATTAGTTGAACAGCCCTGCGGGTAGTTCTGAAAAAAAAAATATTGCAGGTGGAGTAAGGATGGGCATTAGTGCTATTTTCCGTAACAGTTATAGCAGAGCTGTTATGTTCAAATAGGTGTTAGGGCTCATTTTCATTTATTCTTGCGTTACTGCTTTGCTTGCGATTTGGGTGAGTAGCCAATTGAAACACGTGTTACACTTACCTTACAAAACACGTGTTTAATTGCTATTCACCCAAATCGCAAGCAACGCAAGAGTGAATGAAAATCAGCTCTTAAAACTAATACTTCAAATAGCAGTTCTAAAATAACCGTCTATAGCTTGGAGTTCTTTATTCCCAACTGGAATAATGCAATATAAAAGCACAACTTTAGATTAACTTACTTACATGTAGCCTGTTGTGTCTGCAGTATTACATGCTACACAAGTTTCCAGCCTCTTTCTTTGAACACTTGCTGTGCAAGCCGCAGAACACTTGGTTCCACATTCTGTAGATAATGCAATCCCACTACATTACCACTACTGAAGAACACCAACGGCAAAATGTACCATAGTCTTTACTTTGGGGACACCAAATAGTTTCATTTGTAAGTCGTGTCGTGTTAGGTATGAGAACAGGTCGATGTCGTGTCAAGAGATTGTTGTTATTTCTCTTTTTATTGGATTGCAGAAGTACTCATCAAAGTTTGTTGTTTAATTTCTTCGTGCTATTCCGAAGAAAGACCTTTATTGGATTCAGCCAAAGAATAAGTTCTTAGCTTTCTTTAAGGTGAGAAATCCATACGCGGATTGCTTAATCAGGAAGAAGGAAAGTTTTCTATACATACAGATGCTTATCAGAATAATGGAAACACCTGTAGTTGGCAACACGTCAGATGTATGGGTTGGCAGTGGTGTCGTGGCGACCGCAGCGCCGGACTGCTGGTGGTGGTGTGTTAGGTCGGTCTCCATACTACGTCAGGCGTCGTGGAACAGGAGTGTGTAGTGGCTGCAGCAGACCTCTCAGAGTTTCAAAGAGAGCAAATTGTTGGTGCGCGGTTATGTGGAGTGAGTGTGACGGCAGTGGCTAGTGAGTTAGGTGTGTCGCCAGGGACAGTGTCGAAGGTGATGACGGCCTACACAACACACGGGAAAACCACATCGGGGAAGCGGAACAGTGGGCGGAAGAAAAGCATC
>JAGDQP010002186.1:724-108530 GCA_022664845.1 Lepisma saccharinum
CATCCAGCAGTGGATAGAAAACGGCTGAATATGATGATGATGATGATATGTGTGTGTGTGCTCTTAACATTCGAATTAATAACCATTGTCACTTCTGTACTATCAACAAACCGGATGCCCCAGTTTCCTTGCACACCGAGTCACACAATACCAATTTTGATCTATCTTTCCTGGTTGCCATAATCCACATTTTACCCCCTACGACCAGCACCTCAACACGCCGTCTGTGGGAGAATGCCTTTATTCACGGTTTGAGCGCGAAAATAAAACCTGGCCTGAACCTTCAATAACTCTAAGCTCCCCTTTTCCTCTGCATTTTCAACACATTTCGACCCACGATCCCAACTTGTACTTACCCGCTATACAGTTATTATTATTTCAAGTTCCGGATATCTACGCGCTACAGCAGTCAGTTGTTCTCCAGTTTTGATGTTTTGTCCGCTACGTGTCGCCACTGATACTTTGTGAACACGTGAACTTCACTGTCTTCCTCTCTACTTGAAAAAGTGTGAATACACGAAATATAGTGACTTTTTTTGTGTGTACATGTGAATATGTGTGATCTAGTGTGTTAGTAAGCTGTAAGTAATCCTTTTTTCTCCTTCATTTGTCTAAAATTTACCTTATATATATATATATATAAATAAAAATCACAGCCATATTCAATCCACTAGTGGATGAGGCCTCTCCCCGAAGGCAGGAGTTGGTCTACTGCTCCCACGCTGACCAGACGGGTTGGGAGAGGAGAGACGAAGCTCTCACTGTGATCGCCACTGTTTTTTATTCACAGCAGCTCCCTAATTGTCCTCACGATGCTGGGTCAACACCGAAATATTTGAGCCCCACCTTGAATCGAACCCGGGACCGCTCGCACTGAAGTCGAGCGCGCTACCGACTAGGCTACGCTATTTAAAATGGTAAAACAGGTAGAAGAAAAGGATACTTTTATAGTGAAATCTTGAGATAGAAGCACACGAACTTCACAAGCACTATAGAAACTTAGTACGTTTCGCAATAGCGTTTTCCACTGGTAGGAGAGGAAATGGACAGAGCGGACAGGTGCGGTACTGGTGTTAAGGAAATGCCATATATATAATAGGAGACCGCCCCATTGGTGGAGTCAAAGCGTTGCTGACTACGGATTGAGGGGTCCCAGGTTCGATTCTCGGCGCTGCTAAGGATATTTTCCAGACCGTGTGGGCCTCTTACGGTGCCCATCCAGCATCGTAGTTCAACTGGGGAGCTGCTATGAATAAAAGATAGAAGCGATCACAGTGAGAGCTTAGGCTCTCCTCTCCCAACCCGTCTGGTCAGCGCGGGAGCAGTAGACCAACTCCTCCCTCCGGTGAGAGGCCTCATCCAGTAGTGGATCGAATATGGCTGTGATTGATTATATAATAGGTGAAATTTTAATTGAAAGGAAAGAATTTGTACTTACGTAACATATTTTAACAAAAATCACGTACACAATTACACATACAACACTATAAAGTCACTTACAATTTTCGGATGCATCTGTCATCGGTAGTAGACAATAAAGAAGTTCAATTTACACACGTTCACAATTTAAGGGATAGAAAAATATATTAAAGATTCTTAAAAAGGAACGTGTTACTGTCGTTACGTTACTTCCCAATTATATATTCCTCCAAGAAAAATCTTTTCTGTATTTACAAGACTTACTACCTATGATTAACAGTGGTTTCTGAGACCGAGTTCTAATTATGGACGCTTACATTTCCAGTGAAAGGTGTTCTTAGGTTCTTTGATAAGGTAGCGTAGATGATAGCGTATAATCCCTCTCAGTCCGTCCGTGTCCAAAAAATAAATCTCAGGAACCACAAAGTGTAGAGAGGTTCTTAAGGTGTTGTTGGAAAGGTCTTGGCTAGACTAGCTCAGAGCCGCCAGAACTGTCTTGATGGGTGGGGTGATCAGTGTTGCCAACCTATTTTTCAAATTGCTTTCGTTCCGGTAGACCTATGTGCTCCAAAATTGGCATAAATATTATTGGATACAGTAAAGAAATGGTTGGTTGAAAGAGACTACCAGAAATTTTAGCATGATGACCACGTCCTGCCGAGTTCAATTGGTAGAGTTTTGACTTCGGATCCGAGAGGTACTGAGTTCGATACCAGTGGCTGACATCCTGATTGAGGTTTACCCCCAGTCACACCATGCAAATATCGAAATGGTACCCGTAACTTAGGTCCTGGCTGACTCCTTCCATTCTGATCAATAGGTGCCTAAAGTCCATAAATATATTTAATTCAATTCAACAGGCTGAATTTTAGCATGTTTACAGGTTGCATGCTACTAATATTTAAAGATGCCCGTGAAATTTGAAGTTACCAGAACTAATTCATAACATAAATAAAGATACTGTCTTTAAGATTCGTAGGCGGCTTTATTTATGTTAAGAACACTGTGGCAGAACATAGTTGAGCTTTGATTGATACTTGAGTGACAACAACAAAATCAGTTGGATGAGAAAGAATTAAATAGGTGACGTTTGATTTATTATGACGTGTTCGATAGAGCAACGATAGTACTACGTATTTTGTAAGACTAGTTTTCATTAGTAATTAAATTCTCATGTATCTCATTACTTCCAGAAGAAAGTGTCTCTACTTTTCTTTATGTACTCGTATTGCGTAAAAATTTATGTTTATTTTCTTACTTTGGTTTATTGCTGCTATTAATCTTGATTAACTCGTACAGCCATTCGTGTTTGTGTAGTGCAATTCCTTTCAGTGTACTTACGTCAGTTATAATTTACGTTGTCTATATGACCGCTTTTGTTGAAGTATATTTTGACATAATTTTGAAGTGTTCCGAGTCCAGTTATTTTTAGTCTCCACAAACAACGTAATTTACGTTAAATATACAATTCCATCTAGGTGTGCTTTCTAAATTAACAAGGACAATTATTGTAATCCATTATATTTGATTTCAGATTCCTCTTTTGGGAGGAGAGAGAGTATAAGTTCATGCGACCTAAACATCCAGTCCCTCACAGGGGAGCAAGATGCCCGCGTATTGACATTGGCAGAACAAATTATCGCTGCAATGCCAGATCGAATCAAGGTAAGATACATTTTTCGTCAGTAGGTGTAACATTTAATTATTAATGTTCTTGGACAGTATAGTAATTCCTAATTCTTTACATTCCGGCTCACACGTAGTATTACTTGCCGACTAATTTCCCATCTAAGTAATGTAGAAGAGTTTTGGGGGAAGGGAGGAGTTTAGGAGAGAAGATAATAACACGAAGTTGAAAAATACATAAATTTATGTAAGTGTTGTTCTTAAAAATATATTTAAAATGTACAATGAAGATTATTTGATAAGATGGATAATGCAGTATTCATATTATAAATGTGGTACATGAAACATAATGTACGTTGTCATTCATTATTTAAGTATAGTTCCTGATTGCTAGAGAATAAAAAGAACTGCTCCATATAATATCTACAAAAAGGAAG
Source organism: Lepisma saccharinum (assembly GCA_022664845.1). Taxonomy (NCBI): domain Eukaryota; kingdom Metazoa; phylum Arthropoda; class Insecta; order Zygentoma; family Lepismatidae; genus Lepisma; species Lepisma saccharinum. The sequence continues at coordinate 4,207 of JAGDQP010002186.1, forward strand.
TTGTAGCTAGAACATGATTTCTTCTCACATTAATCTTCTTTTGATTTTCGGCGATCTGTAGCTATTTTTGTTTCATCTGTATTGAAGTTTTTAAGAAAAAAGAATAGGTTGTTCGGACATAAATGGCAGAAAAGTTCACTGCTTACGTAAAACTCTCCCTGCCTTCTCCTATGCGGGACCGATGGAGCCGTGAGTAGTAATACCCGTTCAAGGTCATAACAACAGGCAGCCTTTACACCATATGGAGTATAGCTGCAAGCGCCATTGAACTGTGAAAGTGCTGTATGCAGCCTAAATTAAGGGTAATTTTATTGCATGAGTTCAAACTGGAACATACTGTGGCAAAAACATATCGTAATGTGGTGAGGGGATGGGGCGTAGACTCAACTTCAGAATGGACCGTGCGTCGCTAGTTTGAAAAAATTCGTGTTGCGGACCAGAGTCTTCAAAATAAGAAAGGTAAAGGCCACAGGTCAATGGTGGATAACGATGGTTTAAAGTCATGTTTGAAGACAAATCCACCCATCGCCGTCAGGCAACTTGACCGACAGTTCAACGCTTCCAGTTTAACCATTTACAGCAAATAGGGAAAGTGAAAGCAATGAACAACTGAGTACCGCTTGAACTGGGCAGGCGTCACAAACACCAACTGGTGGACATCTGCAATAACCTGTTAGTTAGTCACCACAGTGAGCCCTTACGCAATCGTATTGTGACGTATGATGCGATGTGGATCCTGTATAACAATCGCAAGTGAAATGGGCAGTGGTTTGACATGATTTTTACTTGCAAAACCAAAATTGACGCCACAAAAGATTTTGTTGTTTCGGATAGGCTTCCCGACCTTTATATAGCAACCGATGTATACCAGATCACATGTGAATGTAACAGTAGGTACGTATATAGGCATGACAAAAGAAATCTCAAAATTTGGGTCCGTATATATGTCATACAACACCAATCCTGTGTCCGGTCTCTCAAGCCACCATACATACATATACTGGACGCTAAGATTATACATAAAACAAATAAAACTAAAGATCGGATAGTATATTAAAGTGCCTATATAGAGGAAAGGCGTATAATGCCGAACACTTGAGGATTTAAGCAAGTTCTGGAGAAATTTAGGTATGCATGGTAAGTTGTTTATAACGTTTTGGCTATACATAGCGTACAATTAGTGCGTCTGACATTGTATCCAGCTGAGATAAAAATCAATTTCGAATGGGTTTGAAATCTGAACTATCCCATGCCTATGGGGTAATGCCGAACTGGCATTTGAACGGTATGTGGAGAGAATGGTGAATAGTTTGGGAGAATGCCAAACACTACTACACTGCATACAATCCGTGAATTTTCCACTTCAGTAAAGAAAGGAAGCCGGACATCAAACTTCCCTTCCATTAAAGAGACAATATTGTGTTTATAACATTCACTGAAACTATCATCCGTTAAACTCACTAGTTGTTAGGTATTAAAGAATCTAAGTTTACACTTACCTTATGTGAAAATAGCCAAAATGAACTTATTTAGATTAGTGTATACCCTTTACAATCAGCTGTCACCTTGCGTTCTGAATCAAAGCTGTGCTACTTGTACAAAAATTGAAAGCGTTACGAGCACTTGTGTGGTTGCCATATTTCTTAAATACATGTATTAATTCAACATTTCGGCGTTACCCTTTCCTATATATTTCGCCGTTACCCTTGTTCAGGTTCCTTTTAGAAACCTGAACAAAACTTCGATCAGGCACAGTTTGATAAGACTCAGATTTTACACAGTTTGTAAGTAATGAACTCCGTAGTTCTTTAAATAGGTTTTATTTGCATTTCATTTAAGACAATTTATATTTTACACAATACACCGCTTACCACTTTGACGTCTTCATATTTCCATCACACCTCTCCGTACGGTAGAAGTGTGCCACCAGTGACACAGTCTACCGTCTTGTTTCAACTGCACTCATTGTTTAATCTGCTTTGACTAAGATCCATGAATGGTCTGCATTTTCATAAGCCCTTTACTTACCTTGCAACGCATGATTATGCAACCATATCGAGTTGTGAAAGTACTTAATAGTATTTTTACTTCAATAAGTGTAGTTTCGTGTATCGTGAGGATTTTTGAGATTCAAGGTAAGATTATGATTCTTTCCTCCATTCAGCCATTTCCTTGCTCCATTCTATCTGCCATTTAGTTCAAAACAACCTGGTAGTTGACAGGAGAAAGTAATTGTCTATAGCTCACCTCCAAAAGTATAGTTGAAGTACTGTGTAATCGAGTTGAACTTTTAAATACATTTTCCAAGACATGAGTATACATACCTAAAATTTTACATACTAAAACTTCCCACACTCGACTGCGTGATGTTTAATATCTAGGATGTGGAAACTTTTAGGACACCCTGTATTTCGACCAATGGCAGCTCATTTTGTAAAATTCTCATAACTTTTCTCCTTGTTCTACTTCAGTCTTTGGAAATAAAATGGTATTACTGATATTCGTGTGTGCATAGTTGAGATATACTCTGTTTTAAGATCGTTAACCACTTTGTTAGTTGTTGCTTAGGATGATTAGCAATACTGTGTTAAATGATAAGCAATGGGTGGGTTCTTTTAAGTAGTACTTGTATTTGCAGAATGAAAGTGAGGAAATAATGGCACAGGACAACAGTCCACAACCTGAATCGACAACAAATGGAGATTCACTTTCTGAAGCCTTTATGGAGCCAATGTTAGATGAACCATCATCATCGTTCGAACCTGTGGAATTTAACTTCGAATTTAGTGACAACAATTACAGGTTTGTTTGCTTTGCATATCATAGAATTTTATGATCCCTCTTTGCCTTACGATTTCTTAATATTCGAATATACTATAATAGACACACTAAAAGAAACTACTAGATTATTGCCAGTTGTCAAAATGTATGTATGTAAATGCAACTAACAGAATATGGTTATGGTACGATTGTTCGAAATACTCCAAATTTGATTACATGTCGATAAACCTTCAAAAAGTTGGTCAAGTACGAAAATTATACGGAATTCTATGATGTAGGGCTTTAACTATTCACTACTGACCTAATGTCGAAATATTTAATTGAATTTGACTTTGAAGTCAACAAAGGCTTACTTGAAGAAATAAGTTCTTAGTCAGAAATGTATCGAGAGAGAGAGAGACTGAGTGAGTGAGTGTAAGAGAGAGAGAGACTGACTCACACACTCTCTCTGTCTTTCTCTCTCTCTCTCTTTCTCTCTGTTCCTTATTGCAGGTATCCAAATCATTAAACACTAGGCGTTTCACTTGTCTTAAATTTTAAGTAATACTTGCCCATGTTATTCCATTATTTATTTTTACGTTATTTTCCCATTCTTTCTTTGTTCTGTTTGAAAAGTTTAACTAGTATTTTATACAGGAATGGTCATGTTAATTATGCTTGCTTGAAACAGATTACAACACCTCGAACCCTTATGATTTTTCGTGTTTCAGTACTGTCAATGTGTGCTAATTCCACATATCTCTTTTCATGTGTTTAAATCATCGTTGTATTCACTTTCTTTTATGTACAGCTGACTTTCGCTCTCTGTAGAGACCATGCATTTTAGAAGGCTTTTCGTGTCGTTATTATAGTAACAAACTTGTGCAGTGTATACCACTTCCGTGGACAGTTCATAGTTTCATGTTGTTTCCTCCGAATGAGGAATTTAATGTGATGTATAACTAATGAGTGTCAATAGACCACAAATGGACTTTTCTTTCATTTATATGATAATAATGCTTATAGAAAAATAAAGAGTAGAAAAGGTAAGCACAGTTACACAGAAATGTACGATTTTAGAACTGCAAGGCAATATTTTGGGATTGAGTTGCCTACAGTACAAGGATGAACATTGATTATGTCCAACTTCATCAAAGCATGCGTAGTTTCTGAACTAAAGGCACCCGTCGTGGAATTATCGTAAAGAATATACCATCTCATTAGGTTGTAGTGAACTTACCGGCTATATAAATAAATAATGTACATACGTTTACGTTGTAATATAAACTAACCAGCTGGAGTAGAAACACCAGTACGTAATATATAAGAAAGTCAACCGTAAGTGTCTGTTGTTACCTATTCTCTAAAATACATATTGGGTGGAAAAGATTACATAAGAAAACCTTAAGCTTTCTACAAGATATATAAATACAACGGATTGCCAATATAAAACACATTTGGAAATTTCTGACAGTTAACCTAATTCTTAGTTTTTAACTCTGCTGCCATCTCTTGATGACTCAGTGACTTTAATACATATTTAGAAAAAAAAACAATACATTAATGATACAAACGATATGTTATTAATAATTCTAATCTTTCTTCGTAAAACAATTAATTAATATAATACATTAATAATACAATCGAATGTTATTAATAATTCTAATCTTTCTTCGTAAAATAATTCATGTATTCATTATTTTTCTTATATCACAGCTTTTTATGATTCTGAGGTATAATTTCAATACTTTTCGTAACAAATTTAATTTTAACAACAGGCTCTGGACTTTTCTTGCTTATAGCCAAAAATGATCTTCCATATAAGTATGTTCTAAACATACTTCATTTTCTTTGAACTGTAACATATAACTAACCGAAACAATAAAACTACAAAGTCATATTGTAACTCAACAAACCGACATTGCAGAGGTGCGTTACTAGGTGATGTGGAAGCTGTGTCTGCTTAGCAAATAGCAGTCGAAGTTATACCCTTAGACGTATGTGAGCAAAGTTTCTCATTGAAGAGTGCAGCTGTCAGGAGGTTATGTGCTTGTCTACCACTCATCATCCATTGCGTCGCAATGAAATGTTTTTGTGGGTAATCCCTTTAAGGTGCACTCCTCAATCTAATAATTTCCTAAATAATATCTTTGGGTATAATGTTCGTCATTTTCACTAAACCAACACAGCATGTGCCATTATTTGTCGAGATGTTTGGTGGGTTTTACCAACATTCGTTAAGAATTTGACGAATCGATAGTTAATGAATTTAATGTATTTCAAAACTCTTAAAGTTTCTTAACGATTCGTCAATTCTTAACGAAGATTGGTGAAACCCAGCCACTACCTCATTTGTAACGTTGCCTGGGAAACTTGTTGCGCCTCTCCGAAACTCGCATTTTCTGATAAAAATTGTCATAATCCGTTTTCAGCTTTGTACTATATTTCGTTCCTAAAATATTGCCCAGTACTTTTGAAAAAAAAAAAAAAGTATAATAGCGCTTTAAATGAGTTTGAAGGTAAACACATGTACTAAAGTGGCACAGTTTCAGTTAAATCACCCCAATGCTGAAATATTACTTTATAAAAGTGGGATTATTTTCCAAAGCTTGAATTCTATTACGGTGGTTCACCTTATTTTTGCCATTTAAAAACGATCTTAATATTTAACCAAAAATTCATCTATATTAACCAATGAAGTTCATTAACTACTAATTGTAGTTATTTCAAGGTTTGACAGTGCAAATAACGTGTCACTTATATCAAATTAATATTTTGTTTCTTATTTTCTGTAACTGAAAAGTAAACTTGTAGGGTCATTCCGTGTCAAATCATGTAATGCACGAGGAAAATGTAACCCACAGTATCAAATTTAGCTGAAATTTGGTGTGTGGCTTCTGTTAGTCACATAATAGAAAAGCATCAATTATTATTAATATGTTAAGTAGTTTAGAAATAACATCGATTTGAAAAAGTGTATAATGTTCGCTCGATGCACCTGATTGTACCACTGTACTACAGAAACATCTACACAGCACCAAAATGAAAAAAGTCAAGACCTCCAAACTTTCTACAGTGTTTCTGCTTAGCATGAGGCATTCACATATAATTTTATAGAAGGATATCTCTTGTATTACCTGCAGTAAAAATTGTTAAAGTTAGGTTTCTTTTTTCACACTCTTTCCGTATATAGATAAGTTCAAAAAGACAAAAGTGAAAGAAGAAAAGATATCACTAACATAACACATGTATTTTTGGAAACAGGATGAAAAGTACTACAAATACAGAAACAGTGGAGATGTGTTTTGCTTTCTTTAAAAATAATAAGCATTTTGTATATGTATCCAACATGTGTATAAAGTGTACATTTTAGCCATAAAGTTTTATGACACAGGGTAATTCAAAAGTCCCAGTGCAGCCTGGTAGCTTACAAGTCGACATGAATCATCGAATTACGCAAATCTGGAATGGTAGGTAGAGGCTTCATTTTTAAGTACATGATCATCGCCATCTCGAAATTCGCTATATTGGATGGAGAACATGTTTTCAAATAGCAACTGGGTCATATGACTTATCAAATAACACTAATCGAATTTTTATTCATGACCTTTAGGCATCTAAGACTGAGGCCGGGATAGGGGAGGGGAAGGGATTTAGAAAGGTGTCGGCCAGGACCTATGTTAAGGTGCATTTGCCTGATGTGACTGAGGAAAAATCCTGGAAACATTTTTTCAAACCACTGTATTTCTAAACTACTTAAGATATTACAATAATAATTGAGACGTTTCCATTATTTGACTAACAAAATCCACACACTAAATTTCAGCTAAATCTTAGACTGCGGGTTACATACTCTGGATGAATTGACATGGAATGGACCTGTATTTTTTTCAGTGAGTAATAATTATAATTTTTCATCAGTGTTTTGCGTCAAGAAAAGACGAATGCATTTAAAGTTTGCAGTATAAGACCTCTAGTCTTAAGAGTCTTTTTTAATAAATACATTTTTCTTTCGGTAGATACTATGATGTTGGAACACCAAGCTCCAGTCTTTCTCCAGCTTCTTCCAGCTGTCTTCAGAGTCCGTGTTCGTTTACTCTTGATTCACCATCTCCACCACCAACAACAGCTGATTTTTGTGAGTTCTTCCAAGCATCAGGAACAATGTTTGAGAAAGATTTCTCAAATTTAACGCTGTCTGGTCAGTATTATTATTATTAACTGTGTCATATTCTAGACACGTGTTGTATTGGCCTAAATGGTTTTTATAATACGAAAACAAAATCCATTCCAATTATTATTATTTATTAATGATTTAAATTTTAACTTGTGATGTGCAAGGTACTACTATATGCAGACGATGTAAAGGTACTAAAATCAGTTAGAAATGTATCGATGACCATTCCTTGGTTAAAAAGCTTTTGGAAAGATCTAAAAGAAACTTTTTACCTCTCAATTTGAATAAAACAATTGGTATTTCCTTCACCAGGAATATCATCAATTGTTTCTTATAAATAAAGAGATCAATTGATTGAGATGAAATCTATGAAGATCTTGGTCTGAATGTTGATAGTAAGCAAAAAGCACATTGAAATTATGACAACTAAATCATAAAAGGCATATTGGCCTAATTAAATGGATTTGCTAAAACTTTAATAATGATTTAGCGTGTAAGGTATTAAATTGTGCTTTATTCGGATCTCTTTTGGAATGTACAAGTGATGTATGGGATTATAAAAGGAAATACATAAATTGCTTTATTGAGACGATCGATTTAGCTTGGCTGAAATGGAAATTTAGAGTTAAATTAAGCAACTTATCTTTGGATAATATAAAAACATGTATCGTGCTTCTCAAACTATCTGATCGCCGTATAATTAACGCTCCTTAATTTTCCTATATTATACTGCACGAGATTTTTCCCACCTATGATAATATAAGATTGAAAATTCCCGGTTATTGTATCAGAAGTTCTTCCTTATTCGCAACTGTAGAATGAGAAATATCCCCTATTTCACGTTGTACTAGACAAGTTAACACTTATAATCAGTATATTGATATATTTCATTGTAACTTAAGATTTATTTAAGAACTAAAGAAGATATTAGATATTGAATAAGTGCATTTTTTGAATAAGTGCATTTTTAATATTTCTGTACTCACGATCTTGTGAATTTTTCTTTTATATTATTTATTTATTTTTCTATTTTTTACATATATCCTATGTTAATCTTTTCTTATGCCAATTTATACTATCTTTTCTTTATTATTTTATGTTTCAATTTTTTGAGAAGTGCTCTACAAAGGCATTTTGATCCTTGCTTTAGTTACACTTTTACTTTATGTTTTTTTTTTTTTTTTTTGCTTTTGCCTGCTTGCTTTTTTAATTATATATTAATAACATTACTTGTGCTTTTGCATGCTGTTTTATCACTTTTTATATTCTCTTTATTCTTTATATCCTTTGTATAATTGGATTTATATATCCTGTTATGTTTGGTGGCATTAGGGTTACCACCTTTTCCTTTCCGGATTCTCGGACATATTTTAAATTTGATGCATGGAGTGCCTCAGATAAACTATTTGGGTAATAAACTTAAGTGGAAGTAGGCCTTATCTTTCAGTAATGTACTTCTCTTTTTGAAAAGTAGTAAGTTTTAATAAAGAAGTGCTACTAATTTTAGAATGAAATTCAAAATCGAATAACGTACGAGGTAATTGTTTACGTAACTTGTCTTTCCTTGCAAACATAGCTTAACGTAACAGAACGTAGCTCACGTAACTTCGGGAAATTATCTTACGTTGCGGTATCTTGCGAAATTAACTTAAGGCTTTAGTTTTAATAGTTTAGGCTTAAAATTAAGGGGAAAATTAAAAGACCTGTTAAGGTGAGAGAGGTGATTGTTAGTCTGATTCTCTCTTGTCATTTTGGGTGGGAGATTTTTGTTCAAGTTTGAGTAGTGTTAGTTAAAGTAAAGGCTGAATATGCAATTCGTATATAATAGTAAAGAGTGATTAGGGCTATTACGATTATAATTATGAGGGGGCAATAAATAGTATTTGGGCTATATTTGTGATAATAATTCATTTTGGAAGAAAGCCTAGGAATGGAGGGAGACCCCCCAATGATAGGGTGGTAGTGAAGATTGCAAGTTTTGTGGTTGGATGAATTTTGTATGAGAAGATTTGGTTTAAGTAATAAATTTTATACTAGGTTACACTATATATAATAGTGTAACCTATATTATATACTGCAAGGATTATCAAATGATGTGCCGCTAAAATCCACTAGATGTTTTTTATTAAAATGGAAAATATGAGCATATACACATCGAACATTAAATATTTTATTGATGTTAGTACAAGGTAAAAGTTTTTTCCGTTTTTGACACCCCATTAATCATGCGCTCTCAGAGAAGAAATGGAATGACGCACGTGCCTGCCAAGCGATTGGTAGTTAGTCTGAACATCGACCTTCAGTAATAACAGGCACGGTGCTCACACACAGCAGTCATAGCTCGTACAGTGTATAAGAGAAATAGAGGTATCGAAGCAACTTGTTCGCGTGTGTTTGTTATATGACTTTAAAGTGAGCCTGTCAGCTGCCGCATCAAGTCGCCGCATATGCAAGATATTTCGTGAGAATGCCGTGAACGAACGCACCGCCAGGCATTGGTTCCAGAAATTCCGTTCGGGAGATGTGAGACTTGCTGATGAACCTCGCAGTGGATGACCACATGTGTTGGATGACGAGACCCTGAAAGCAGCCATCGAGGAGGACAGTGGTCTAACGTGTGATGAACTTGCAGAAAGGTTCCATGTTTTCGCTGAAACAGTCAGACTGCACCTGCATGGGATAGGGAAGTCATACAGGTTAAGCAATTAGGCCCTTGTCTTTGGTCACTCGGCACCAGAACACACCCATATTTGATCGCTTTCTCACTGGTGACGAAAAGTGGGTCCTCTATGACACTCCCAAGCGTACCCGACATTGGTTGTCGCCACGTGACCCTGTTCCTCACACTCCAAGACCACTCTGCACCCACAAAAGGTTATGCTCTCTATATGGTGGACTTGTCGTAAGTGGTGCGTTACGAGCTCCTTCCACCTGGTCAGATCATCACTGCTGACCTCTACTCACAGCAGTTGCATTGCAACAGAAGGAGACGGCATTGGTGAATCGCAAGGGTGTGCTGTACTCCACGACAGTGTCAAGCCACATGTGGCAAAGAGGGCCCGGGAGACCCTTCAGCAACTTGGCTAGGAGACACTATGCCATGCACCATATTCACCGGACCTTGCGCCAACGGATTACCACCTGTTTCATTCCCTCGACAACCACCTCCGTGGGAGATCCTTCGCCAATGAGGGAGACCTGCGGAACGCACTCACTGACTTCTTTGCCTTGAAGACTGCCGACTTTTATCACCAGGGTATTGTGCAGCTGCAGGAACGTTGGCAAAAGGTGTTGGATGCTGATGGAACGTACTTCGAAACATAAAGGTACCGTCCACTGTACTACTCTTTGTTTATCACTGCTCTAGAACGGCAAAACTTTTTTGGTTACCTTGTACTAACTTTAGTCCTTAGAGAAGTGTAAAAGTGTAATTCAAATAACAGTAGTAAACAATGTGTAGTCAATATTTGTACAATTTTTACAATTCAGTAGGAAACATGTGCTTCTTTATTTTTGTACAGTTGTTCAATACGAGAAGGAATCGCACACACACACACACACACACACACACCAGTAATTCCATAATCGCTCTCGTTTCTTATATTATATGTTGGACAAGGTGGAGAACTTTTATTCGCATAAGTAAGTTGAAAATCGGAGTAGTTTAGATAGGGTTTCTGATAACACTGACAAGGTACATTCGCGAAATGCCTGATAGATATTCGTGTAATATTGAATAAAATGCAAAGTTCTGCTGGGCCCAGTGTGTATTGTACTGATTTTAGCAGCCAATAGCGCTATTTTTATAGCTATGAGTCTTCATGACTCAGGAATTCCATCTAACGGGTGTTACGCTCGCTCACATTCAAACATAAATAAACATCATTAATGAAACAATTTGAACTATGACACCACTGTTACAAAGAACATATCAAAGTGAACAGAACATTTCAAGTTTCTTGATCAAACTGAAAACGCTGCTTGCACTCCCTCTTTCTCCATGTACTTCACATGTTGAAGATAGTACTTCAATCTAAAGCCTCTAAAACCTTATTGTTGTCGATTTTCATTGTAGAAAATACACATACACGTGCACAATCCCACACAAGCACTAATTACATATCACTGACGTACGATCATAAAAGTAAAACAATAGTTTTGGAGCCGAATATCCTTCTACTGCACTAACATATGAACAACTATCTACTGCAAGGACGGGCTACCTCTTACGGCTTGCCTGTTTCGAACAAGTCCGCAGTATGATTTAAGAAGTCAGTATGGGCAGCTAAAACCTTGACTTAGCTAAAAAGATAAAGCTTTCCTTTTTATCTTTGAAATACTGTCCTGGTAAAAAAGGTTGGTGATCTTTAAATCGTATAGGCCAATTTAGTAACTATGGACTTTGGCCATTTTATTAACTATGGACTTTAGATGATATGATGCAATGATATTAACATCCACAAATATCCATGCACCAGGAGAGATTCGAACCTGCAACCTCATGAAGGGCGGCCGAGGTTGGCACTGTCCTGGTATTTCGTCAATCGTGACATCATCATCATCTACACATTTTCGAGGGGAGGGCAGCTTTGCTTGGGTTATGTCCAAAGATGTAATATCTTAAATGTCACAAGATTTTAATCGACAGCTGCGAAAGCTAATGAAGTTATCAACATAAAAACACCCTGGAGTTATAAAAAAAAATCTCAAGCCTCACACTCTTATTTTGGTATGCGACTGTTAATCGTAGAGAATGAACAGTATTATTTAAAATGTAAAGCTATCTTTCTTTCGAAATTCCTGTACTCTCAGCTATTGACAAAGTGGTACATAATATAAGCGTTGGAGAAATTTAGCAGAAACAAGTTTAAATCGCTCAATCCATGCGATGGTATTGTGTTCATGGAATTCAGAAAGGAAAAGGCGCGTTTCTCTGAAAATAATACTGTACAATGTTAAATAGTTAAAAGAAGGAAGAGACACGTGATATTGGGCTTCTTCCTCATATCCTGACATTTATTTTTATGGATACCATTTTCGCAACTTGTGAAGTAACTCTCTCAGTAGGTTTAGTGTATTCATGGAGTGGCTGCTGGTTTCTGGGCCGTGAGGGAACGTTTCGCAATTTTCCTCTGAAAGCTTTTATTATGTTTCAGTAAAAATAATGCATTATAAATATTAATTAGTGCTTATAAAACCATAGTTTACTGTATAACCATTTTTTTTGTAATCGATTACTGCTATTGGTGTATCACCTCTGGCTCTTTTTCCATAGATCGGGAACAGCGGGAACTCTACGAAGCTGCCAAAATTATACAAAAGGCATATAGGTCGTATAAAGGAAGAAAGAAGTTAGAAGAACAGGATAAAGAACGAGCTGCAGCTATTTTGATTCAAAATTATTATCGACGCTATAAGCAGGTAAAGGCATTTTGAGTACGTTCCAGCAACTGAACATATTATCAGTCTCACTCTTTTTCTTCTTTATTTTGCACCAGCATATTTAGCTTAATTTTTAATGGCTTTTACAGTATCACAAGGCTGTCTACATATTAATTATATAGTTATCCATTGGAGGAAGAAAGGGAAGTAGCGGCCATGATAGTGGAAGTATTTCCCGGGATTCTCCTGACACGATTATGAAGAACCAGAGGGAGCCACAGTGAGGATAGAGAATGACAGCATTTGTTCCCAAGGACGTCCAAGAGTGTTTTGTTTATAAACCATATTGCAAAGCTTTCCATTAATATGTTCAGAGCGAAAGACAATTTCAGTATTTCCTTGTTTGTTGTTATTTTCTGTTTGCTATAAAACAGTACTCAGGAAGTACACCTACTTTAAAGTATTTGGGCAGTGTGGTAAAAAAGCAGAGTGTTTACCGGTCAAGAAGATGGACAGAAAGCTATTTAATTTTGCTTCGAAAAATTCTTTTTTCTATCAAACAACATAATTAGTCCACTGAAGTTAAACAAAAACTGGTCGTTTAGATGTAAAAATAATTAAATCAAAATTTTGTATTTTGGGACCATTTTAGTAACTAATGATTTTGGCCCGTCTCGAGTCCATTAGCTGTTAAGTCTCGAAAATCCACATACATCCATTCTCCAGCCGGCATTCGAACCCGGGACCTTCTAGTTGATGGCTTAGTTTCCCAACCCACACGACTACCAGGTCGGCTGGTCGTTTAGATGAACTAATTCCCAGCCAGCAGATTTTTTTTTCACCAAAATGTTCAGAATGTCCTAAACAACATACCAAAAGTCTCCGGGAATCCAACTGGGGTGTTAGCCGCCATCTTGGAAATAAAAATAAATAATAACTTGGAAACTGCATTGTACAGAAAAAGTGAAGATAACCAAAATAAGAGAGCATAAAACTTCCTAACAAATATTTTTTGTTTCATAGCTTTATCATAATTATTTACGAAATTAAAAAGCTTAAAATATTTGTTTCAAATTTTTAACTTAACGAAAAAACTGGTTTCTGCCACAGATAATTGCAAGTACTTAAAAACTTTACACTGTAACAATACTGGAACAATTTTGTAGCTCATAATTGGATCTTGAAAATGGCTTTTGTTTCGTGTTTATAGTGTGGATGGTTCCGGAGATATGTAACTTAAACTGTAGTCATGTATTCCCTTGTTTTGACAAGCAATTGTTCATCTGGTGTTGGTATAATTAGTTGTGGCTACTCTTCTGCAGTCTTTTGTTGATGTGTGTACTTTGGATGGTTGCCTGTCACTTGATGCCTTTGAAAGTTACAACAGAACAGTCAGTTATTGAATGATTTTTGCTTCTTCATAAATGGAACCAGTTTCTTGTGCCTAGCTGTAATTGAGATTACATGTTGAAAATACGAATCCATAGAGGTTTTGCTTTTAAGTCTGATCATTCACTCTGAAGTAAGTTTATTTTAACGTAATCGTCTTCAAAATTAAACATTTCCGAATTATTGCAGCTTCTTGACATTCACGACAAAATATGACTACTGAAGTGTTATGTATTGGATAGCCTATGGTACAAGCTGTGCCCCAAGAGTTAAGTTGGTCCCTTTGCAATTAGAAGTACGTTTATTAGTTCAATTTAGACTGGTTGACGATTTTTAAGTGGATACTCTTCATAACATGGGTTTATCTTGTTCTTACTCAGAAGTTTTGAAATTTTCAAGGAATTTTGCATCTGTTTGGGTATAGTCGAGGAAGTTTTATACAGTATGTTGCAGACAATTGACCACAACAAAGCAACATTGGATGTTATGGAACATTTCACGGGATGGGAGTTATTGCCGTGATAACACCAGGTGAAAGTACATTTTTCAGAATACCAAGGAAATTCGTATCTATAATAGTTCACTGAAATTAGGATTTTGTTGAGGAACTAATTAATTCCCACCCAGTAGAATTTTCATCGAAGTGCTAAAAAAATATCCTGAACAACATATCAAGAGTCCGGCTAGAGCGTTAGCCGCCATCGTGGAAAATGGTCGCTGTTAACCTTTACTCATCTGCCAGAAATTTCGTGAGAATTGTATACCAGGCGTTTCTTCTCACCTACGCCTTCTTTGCTGCTCCTTCCACTGTGTTGCGAATTGCCCCCTACGTCTTATTCACATCACTTTCATTATTATTAATGTCATCTTTATTATTACTCTAGTGGGCTAAGATTTCGAACCTAGTTTAGATTTCGAGTTGGTACTCTGCCTTTAATATCGTGCTATCTAATAGTTTAACTTTGAATTTCAGTTGTTTTGATCCTTAGCTTTCCCTGTTCGCAATGCACAACTTTTCCCTCAATTTTGCGATCACTAACTGATGGTCGGTGTCACCTTCCACTCCTCTTCAAGCGACGTCCATTATGTTGGTGTGTCTTCGTCTATCTACTAATACGTGATCGATCTGATTGTGTTTTGACATCCGGATATATCCATGTGTATTTGTAATATCTGTGTGTTCAAAGTACATACTTTTTACTATTAGGTTTTTTGATGTCACAAAAGTTACCAGTCTTTTTCCATTGTTTTTGCTCTTTTCGTGAAGACTTAATTTCCCTTCTATATTAGACCTAAAACTTTCTTCTTTGCCTACCTTTGCGCTAAAATCCTCCAACACAATTTCCGTAAATACTCCGGTAATCGGCCAATCTATCTACCCAGCTCATCGTAAATGGTATCTTTGTCATTAGCATCAGCGTCCTCGATCGGAGTATGGACATATATTAAAACCGTGTTGCACCAGGATAGGTATCGTAATGTAGGATACAGTCTTTCATTCACGAACTCTGCATTCTAAACCACAGTAAGGATACAGTTATTAATTAGGAATCTAGTTCCAAAATCGTGTGACTGAGTTCCCCCGTAGTAGGAAGTGTATTTGCTCTGTCGAATGTTATGTTGACCCTCCCACCGAACTTCTTGTACAGCTGTTATATATATCCCCTACTTCTTTTCTCTGTCTCGCATATTACGTCCATTTTGTATAAAGTTCGTACATTCCACGTTGCTGTTCGACTATTTTTCATAATTCTGTTCTTGGGTTCTCCTGAAACAGTCCCTGCCCGGAGATTCGAATGTGGGAATATTTTACCCCAGGAGAACCCATAAAACCATCTGTTATTATTTCTTGACATGATTTCGTAGTGTAAAGTTGGCAGAAAAGGCAACTCTATGGCCTCGCAGTAAAGGCAGAAATTCAAGATGTCGTCCTCTGTCCATCTCCGCGCCTTGTCGATGTCATTCACCTTCAGCCTCATAGTGGTAATGGTGAAGCTGCTTCTCGTCACCATGATATTTTTGTTCCGTTTATATTCCCTCCTTTGTAAATCCCTCTAGGCTGCAAAATAGAACATAACATAAATAAACGAAACATTAAGTTGGTTTAAAATATTCATTTCTTCTTGATGCCCAGGATAAATTTACGCTGCTTCTCCCCGGTCAATCCTTGGATTCGTCACTGTTCCACATATAGGCTGTTACAGTCCTATAATACTTAAGCTCATTCCACGATAAATTTAGTGCCGTCACTTTTGATTATGTACCTTTTACCGTAAATGTCACTGTAAACGAGCGGAATCTAATAGCGGCCATTTTTCTAAGATGGCGGCTAAGGCTCCAGTCGGATTTCCGAGGACTTTTAATATGTTGTTTAGGTCATTGTTCTGAGCATTTAGGTAAAAAAAAGTCTGCTGGGTGGGAATTAGTCCATCTAAACGCCCATTTTTGTCTAATTTTAGTGGGCTATAGGCAAAAGAAATTTGCTTCTTTTTTATAAAGTGGCAAAAATCATTCAGTACGCACGTAAGTGACTGTTATATTGTAGCTTTCAAATGCATCAAGTGACACGCAACCACCCGACTTACACATATCAACAAAAGACTGCAAAAGAGTAGCCACAACTAATTATATCAACACCGGATGAACAGTCGCTTGTCAAAACAAGGGAATACGTGACTATGTTTAAGTTACATATCTCCGGAACCATTCTCGCTATAAACATGAAACAAAAGCAATTTTCAAGATCCAATTATGAGCTACAAATTTGGTCCAGTTATGTTACAACGTAAAGTAATTAGTTTTTTTTTTCTTTAGTATTTGCAATTATTTTTGGTAGAAACCAGTTTTTTCGTTTCGCTTTCTATTTAAATATTTAAAGCTTTGTAATTTCATAAATAATTATGATAAAGGTATGAAACGAAAATTATTTTTTAGGAAACTTTATGCTCTCTTATTTTGGTTATCTTCACTTTTTCTGTACAATGCAGTTTCCAAGTTATTATTTATTTTAATTTTAAGGGCCCTTTTCGGGCGCACTTTTTCCAAGATGGCGGCTAACGCTCCAGTCAGATTCCCGGTGAGTTTTGATATGTTGTTTAGGACATTGTTGTGAGCATTTCGATGAAAAAAAAAATTGCTAGATGGGAATTAGTTAATCAAAAAATCCTATTTTCAATAGATATAACATTAAGTTGAAGATTACCTTCAGTTTAGAAAGTCAAGGAAAGCATTGAAAGAAATGTAGCATTAAGGAAACGTTTAATATTTTGATTGTAATAATACATATAGATACGAAGAAAAGAAGGGAAATTGAAATTATTATTTATTCAGCAAGCTGCGCGAATTTTGAGGGATGTTTTGTATGATTCAGCTTTCCATTGCAGGGAAGAATTTCATTGGGAACTTTTGAAAACTCAGAAAGTATTCGTGTAAATTCGTTAGATATTCTGGATAACTGCTCACTTAGATATTTATCTTTTAAAATATTTGCATGCTATAGAAGTATACTTGTGAATTCACGGTATAAAAATTAAACGACACTCTTGATTTTAGTGTTTAAAAGAGAGGCTGGTTCAAATTTTCAAAAACATATTGTTGCATAGATGTGTTTGTTTATGCCGTAATAGTTTTATGTGTGTAGTGTGTGTCGAGAATATGAGAATTTCTATTACCACTACTTTTGTTATTACAACAACTACTAATCCTACTACTTTAATATGTCCAAAAACTTTAGAGAAATCTCTTTTTATCATCATACAAAATTTAGGCGGATTTAACTGATCTCACGTGTATACAATTAAATATCGTTACCTTGAAAAAAGTTAACTATAGTAAAATTTTAAAGAGTAAAGTATGCAGCGTCTATCATCATGAGAAATTGGTTGCAGTCGGTTCAGTCATGTTCAGCTGGTACAAGAATGTGTTTAGTAGTTGAGTCTCGTTACCATGGTAATTTATTTAATCTAATATGGTTAAAATTTTAATGGCAGTGTTCTAAGTTTGACTTGTCTTGTGCTTAAATTCTCAGCGCTATTATTTCAAAGCTCTGTTGAGAGAACCTAATTGTGATTAATGTCGTAAATATTAGAATTATTGTAAATACTGTGTTAATATGAAGTTCCAAGTTTAAAGTTGGTTGGTTGAAGTGTTCGCACATAGTGCACGAATATGACTTTTAATAAATTATTCTTTTTACCAGGAAAACGGTAATTAGTTTAAATTGTAAAAGGCTAGAATAAGGAGCGTTGCCCACCCTATCAACATGTTAATGTTGGTTGGAAACGTACTCAGATTAATTAAACAACACAGCGTAACGCCTACTATTGTCATCCGAATTGTAAACCTCATGTAATTTTAAAATTTTACGATATGTCTTTCAGTCCACTGTACTTTTCTGTTGCTAAATGTAAACTCTTACGTAGCTATAATTGCTTAACGTTTTCTTTTTCATTTTTACCCACAGTATGCGTATTTCAAGCAGATGACCCGTGCTGCAATGGTAATCCAAAACCAGTTTCGAAGTTACTGTGAGCATAAACGTTTCAAGAAGAGTCAGGAGGCAGCTGTGTGCATCCAGAGCTACTACCGCAACTACAAGGAGCAGGAGAGAGGAAGGCAGAGTCGTGAGGGTACCCCAACAGGGTCTGGACTGAAGTAAGTCCAAAGTATACTCCAGTGTCTTCCACCACCTCCTGCTCTATTGTAGCTGAGGTGGTTTTTGTGGAATCAGCAAGGCAATTGATGTTGGTTGCGCCTTCATTGCACATGTCTGTCTTCTCGTGATGCACCCCTTGCATGTGTTGTGGTGCTTTCGTAACGCAAATCTTCTGTAGGACAGTGAATTTTGCCACAGTTATATTCTTCATTATGATGGTGGTTAATTTTTGCTGTCCCATGTAAGATAAGTGTTTGTTCAGTTATTCTCCTAGGAAAAAATAAGTAGATGCTGAATGGTTGTTTTGCTTTTTTGTCTTGTATAGGTAAGATGTATATGATAATATGAAAACAATTTCTTCGTTGTGTGTTTGTATTGTTTGTTGTTGTTTATTGTGTGTTATTTTCTTTTAAAATTTCACTCATATAAACTACTTTCCTTTCTAAATGTATTTAGTAAACATGTAATTTTAGAACACCTATTTGTTCGACATGAAAAGAAGCAGTTCACGATAGGATTGCTTTCGCCAGTTTCGTTCCACTGTTGATTTTAATAAGCGAGAAAATTCTTCCATCCTATGCATTAGGAGTGCCAGTTTACATAAATCTGCATAAAGTTGGATGAGGAGAAACTAACGTTACCCTGGATCCTATCTGTTTAACATAGTATCATTGTGTGTTATGGGTGGGTGGGATGAAAACTGCGTAGAGACGTTGTTCTCGCCAGTCCAACTGTCAAGTTTTTTTGTGTTATTTTCAGCTTGATTTTTTATTTAATAATTCATTTATTTTGTTGTTATCTTTAATTTATAATGTGAACATCCACGATGTTTGAAAGAATCCCCACCACCAGAAATAAATCCGGAGACCCGTTAATTTCTACAGCTTGTATGTCGGGTGTATTGGAGTAAATTGAGAAGCTTTGCGCGTTGTTCAGAAGACGTTTTATTTTAAGCTAAATTATTACGCAAGTGTTTTGCCATGAGTAAACTAGCGAATCGTTTGTTTAAGGATGTCTGTCTAGTTTTTGCATTGGTGTTCTTACTTGTCAACAGTTCCATATTTCCTCGACATCTGTAGTAAATACCCAGTAGGTTTTCTTTCACTCAGATATATTGAGAGGACTAATCAACATGTTACTGAAGGTTCGCTGAAGATCTGACTTAAACTTCCCTGGTCAGGAAATAACATTCAACTACAATGACGGAAGCTCTAAATGTGCGTTAATATAGAATAAATAGTAAAACGTACAAATAGTTGAAGATAATTGATCGATAGAAATATTACCCTTTGTCCATTCAATTTCCAAACTAAAAGAACAAATACATACATTCAGATATAACGCTTCTACTAATATTTAAAAAGTAGCACAAATATCGTTGATATCTATTTTCGGTACATAAATAAGCCGTTGTTATATTTAAAATAAATTATCAACAACATAACATTTTTTACAAACTATAAAGAAATGAAAAACTATAAAGAATAAAATAGCCATCTTACACATTCTTTTCGTAATTTAAAAAAAATCTTCAAAAACATCTGCTATACGTAAGCACGTTTGGTATAAGTACAGCAGTTACAGTTAATTTTACTACAGCGAGTTAAATTTATAATGTGTTCCGTTTTTCGAGAAGAAGTACTTTACTTAATAGTTGAGTGTAGAAGAATCTGCAGGGGCCGTGGGGGCTTAGTGGTAGAGCGCTCATCTCTGGTGCTTCGGGTTGTCGGTTTGACCCCTGTTCATGCCATGTGGGCTTTGTGATGAACACACACCGTGTTCGTGGGTTTTCTCTGGGTTCTCCCATTTCCTCCCACTTTTTTATTTCCACCAATTCTCCCATCATCCATCCTAGCCAATGTTGCCTAAGGACCTTAAAAATTCAAAAAGAAGAATCTGCACTTGCTAAGTAAAACTCACTACTATAACATTACCCAGTTGAAATTTTGGAAGTGAAAAATTAAAGCATGTTTTCCCATTTTGTTCTCGATAAAAATAAAATTAAAAAAAAGGATGAAACAAAAGCTTCCGCAAGCATGTTGGTTCAGCAATCAAATCGAGCGTACTTTGTAGTACTGTGTGTTTGCCGTGCGCACGTGCAGTGTGAAAAATGTTCCTTTGTATTTGTTCGCAATTGTAATTTGTTAAAATTGTGTGTTGTTTGTAGTCATGGAGATAACATAATAGACTATAGAAATGTCCTTTGCGATGTAATTTAGTTCTGTTTTGTAAAACAGATCCCAAGCAGAGTCTGTATTGGTTAACCATTAAACTATTGAAAACAGTGTAGTTCATTCCTTTAAATCGTGAGGACTGGAGATCTACAAAGAGTTCTATATTTCAACAAGCTTTTCTAAAGTTAGCGAACTAGTTGCATGTCTTGGCCGAAAAGGCGAAACTTCCTGAGAATATTTCGTAAAGGTGAAAGGTTTGCATAAATATTGCAACGATTAATGATTCATTCTTTAATAGGTGATATAAGGAGGAAAAAATCAGAGAGGCTTGTTAAATAGGAAGCGTGTTCTCATTATAAATAACAAGGAGAAGTGGGAAAATATGATTTAAGAGGATTACTCAGCTCTCTTATCTCAAGTTCCCACGATTTAAAGGAATGAGCTATACGTACTTTTTTATATATATAAATAAAAGCGCTTTTGTGTTCAAATATTGTTTCTGCCTTAATCATCACAAAATACTATTGAAATAACATTGCACACATCCTCATTTTGACCATTTGAAATGTAAAGATATAACTTACAGATATAATACAGATAACTTACAGATATAATACAGATATAACTTACTAGTAAAATACTATCGAAGAATAATTCCTGAAAAATTTATTGGTACAACTTAAGGCTCTTCAGAATATTAAACGTAAGCAAATTAATTACTACTAACTCTTATGAGAAAACGTTTTTATCCACTAGATAGCTACATGCACGGATATATACACCTATCGAAATCATTTGATTTTAGTCATCAGGTTATTTCTAGTAACGATGTTATCTGAATATTCGTAACGCGTGGGGGATGCAGGTTTCTTTTTTAATTTTCTCATAGAAGTTAATGAAGTGAATGACACACAGTTATCGTTTTGTTACTTCCAAATATCATTTTCTTTTCATTCATTAATACACTAGATCTTTAACTACCAGGTGAGTCATATGTTCGTAGCGTTTCATGCAGCACCCGCCTCCTCCTGTACCACAGAAACCTATTCGGCGAAGTACATCCCATCACACTGTATGGTCCTTCTCCAACGTTCCACCAGTGACACAAGCCCCTGACGATATTTAGCTGCAGGCTTTGAAGCAAAGAACTCAGCAATGCCAGTTGTCACATCATCCACGGAATGGAATTGTTTCCCCGCAGGAAGTGTGCCAGGGGACGAAACAGATGAAAATCAGATGGCGCAAGGGCGGAACTGTAGGGGGTGTGTGGTAAAATGTCCACGCCATCCATGTCCGCAATGTGCTGGCGGACTCTTCGTGACCTGTGGCATGGAACGTTGTCAAATTGGAGAAGCAGTCGCTTTTGGTTTACCAGTGCTGGATAACGACGGCGCACAATGTCGTATACCCGTTGCAGCTGTTCAGCATACAATGTCCCATCTACGGAACTACCATGTGGAACGAGCTCCCAGTGCACTGGACCTTCGAAATCCCACCACACACACAGCATTGTCTTCTTTTCAAACCGCCCTCTTTGAACCACTGGCTGCGCCTCTGTACCTGGTCGAAGCCATTGTTTCCCGGTGTGAGGATAACGAAGAAAGATTCACTTTTCATCATTCGTGATGATCCGCCGCCGAAACCTGTCGTCAGTTGGGTTTCGAAGCAGTTCTTTACACAGGGTCACACGTTGTTGAGCTTGAGCGGGAGCCAAATCATGGGGAACCATTCTCGGTTGCCTGGAGCGAAACCCAAGTTGATGCAGATGACGAACGACACTGGTTTGTGATGTCTGGACCTCATCTGCCAGCTGACGGGTACTGGTTCCTGGGTTTTCTTCAACAGCGTTCAGGAAGGCATCGATATCCGTCGTCACAGGGCGTCCATTCTTGGGCTTGTCATCGAGACTGGTGTCACCAGACCGAAAACGTTGAAACCACTTTCTAGCTGTGGACGGGTGGACAGTACCTTCATCTTCTACGGCACAAATTTCCTTGACTGCTGCTGCTGCATTCAACCCCTTTTTCCAATAATGGCGCAGAAGCACACGACACACAAGTTTCTCCTCAGCCATTCTCCTACCAACTGTGTATTCAACGCGTAGTTCCTCCCACACACCGTTAGCGCTGTGATCAGACAGACACGTGACACATTTTCTGCCACTACCACCTTCACCTGTTCTACACGTCGCACATGGTTTTCCGGCATCGAGTGGGCGGGGCCACCCAATGCTACGAACATATTACTCACCCTGGTATTGTGCTATACATCCCGTATGAAACTATAAAGCATTATATCTATGTACATTATAACGCTTTAATGGTTTGCCAATCCAGGAAAAACTATAACTTCCTTCCTGTTTCGGAACTACATAATAAGTACGGGACTGACTTCAATGCAAGGTTGAGGAATTTTGAGGTTTATTAGTCAACGTTAACATCTGTTTCATCAATGTTATCGCTGATCAAATACTTTCTTTTGCGGAGTTGCCCGTCAATTGTCAAAACTTGTTAGATATTCTTCTCTGTTCAATAAACGTCTGAAGATTGTCAAGAATATGTATATATGGCTGAGGAAATGTACTAAATTGTCCCGCATGTTCGTAATAATTTGTTCTTCCCTGATCCCTTCATACTGAAGAGAAAATACATTGTGACTGTGCAACATCTGTGCAGATTCTTTCAATAACCTACTCGTTTTTAGTGTCCATTAGATAGTGAAATGTCTTTCATTTCAACCGCCTTCGTTCGATATAGCATTTTGCGTTTTTTTTTTTAGTGTAGATTCTTTTTCTTTAACCCTGTAAACAGATTCATGGTATCTATCGATCACGAAAATTCATGAATTTGAGTAGTTTGTTGTAAAGTTTTACCGTCGTGAAATTTTACTTCAGATCTTGATATACCCCCACCTCCAATATAATATTAAGTTGAAGAGATCCTAGAATCTTCCATTCTTTCACATTTTCACGTCTTCACCACAACGTATATTGTTAAAAGCAAGCTGCATTTTATTTAACTCGATCCAATGGAGATCTATTGGGTAAAAGTTTTCTTTCAAAGTTCTAGTTTTGCTATAATCTTCCTTTAAATTCTAGCTGTGATAATTTTAACGTAGTGAACTTTTATGGGTTGGGACGTGTGTGCGCCTGAGGAAACTCCATTGAATGGGGTGAAGCATATTGCAGCTTGCTTTTAGCATCGTTTCCATTTTTGAAGTTTAGAAGATACTGACTCGTGGTGTTGACATGTCCCACGTAAATATTTATTTACTCCTGCATTTTATTTTTGTATTTTGTTAAATTATTATTACCTTACACACACACACACATATTATTTTTAACCTGGCCAACCTAGTTCTCACGTGTAACAACTTCACCTTTGACGGCAAACACTACCTTCAGATCCGAGGCACAGCCATGGGTACGAGAATGGCACCTTCTTATGCTAATCTGTTTATGGGCAAGCTCGAACATGATTTCCTGCAAACTCAACCTTTGACCTCTCTACTCTGGGTAAGATTCTTGGAC
Organism: Lepisma saccharinum; assembly: GCA_022664845.1. NCBI lineage: Eukaryota > Metazoa > Arthropoda > Insecta > Zygentoma > Lepismatidae > Lepisma > Lepisma saccharinum. The sequence goes on from JAGDQP010002186.1 coordinate 28,272, forward strand.
GATATAATGATGCTATGGACTCATAGTGAAACCAGTCTCAAGACATTCCTCGAACAACTGAACCAATTCCGTGTTGTCCAGTTCACTTGGTCCATTTCCGACAAAAGAGTCACATTCCTTGACGTGGGCATCACCTTAGAAAACAACACTCTGATCACTTCCGTTCACATAAAACCCACTAACCATATGCAGTACTTACACTACTCAAGTTACCATCCTTACCACACCAAGAAAGCGATTCCTTTCTCCCTTGCCCTCAGAGGACAACGCCTGAATTCCACCACCTCTGCTGCTGAAACTTACAACCAACGCCTCCAGGAGGCTCTAGTCAACGGAGGCTACCCTTCTAACCTTGTAACCAAACAGATCTGCCGTGCATCCTCACGCACTCAACCCACCGGTTCTAATCACACAGTTCCATCCTAAACTAATCAAGGTCAAACAAATCCTACACTCTAATTTCCACATTCTCCAATCTGACCCAGACACAAGATCAATATTCCCCACCAAACCTAGATTAGTTTTTCAACATCCACTTAATCTTAGAAACATCTTGGTCCGTACGAGTCCCTCCTTGCCAGCCCCCAAACAGGCGCCCAGACATGCCAGAGACCCAGATGTAAGATCTGCTCCATTTTCATCACTTCTCCCACAATCACTATCAATACTGCTAATGGTCGGTACACCCTCAATCCCAAGGGTACATGCCACACCCCTAATGTTATATACATCCTAACCTGCAAGTTCTGTGATGCCTTTTATGTGGGGGAAACAAGTTATGCTCTTAACATTCGAATTAATAACCATCGTCACTTCTGAACTATCAACAAACCGGATGCCCCAGTTTCCTTGCACACCGAGTCCCACAATACCAATTTTGATATATCTTTCCTGGTTGCCATAATCCACATTTTACCCCCTACGACCAGCACCTCAACACGCCGTCTGTGGGAGAATGCCTTTATTTACGGTTTGAGCGCGAAAATAAAACCTGGCCTGAACCTTCAATAATTCTAAGCTCCCCTTTCCCTCTGCATTTTCAACACATTTCCATCCACGATCCCACCTTGCACATACACGCTATGCTGTTATTATCTCAAGTTCTGGAAATCTACGCGCTACAGCAGTCAGCAGTCAGTTGTTCTCCAGTTTTGATGTTTGGCCGTTACGTGTCGCCTTTGTCTCTTCAAACTTGTACTTTGTGAACACGTGAACTTCGCTCTCTTCCTGTATACTTGAAAACGTGTAATACACGAAATATAGTGACTTTTTATGTGTATATGTGAATATATGTGATCTAATGCAAAACAAAGCTGTAAGTATTATCCTTTTTTTCTCCTTCGTTTGTCTTAAATTTACCTTATATATATATATAATGGTAAAACAGGTAGGAAGAAAGGATACTTATATGGTAAATTCTTGAGACAGATGTACAATAACAACACAAACACAAGAGTAAAGCAGTACGTTTCGCAAAAGCGTTTTCAACTGGCAGGAAAGAAAATGGACAGAGCGGACAGATGCGGGACTGATGTTAAGGAAACGCCATATTGTAAACAGAGCATGGATCACGCGAGTCAGTTTCTTCATCATGCAGGTCGTTGGAGTTGTCACTGTAAAGGGTCATATTTTTAAGTTAGTTGTTATCATTTGAGCACCAATTCTCACTCTTTTCTTGCTCCGAAACTATGTATTTTTGGCATATCTTCACCAAACGTAGTTTCTTAGTTTGAACAATCTTGTCGATTGTTTATAATAATCGTCCTGTATAGGTTCCTAAAGGCCGTATTCGTAGTTGTCACGCGATATTCAGGTTTTAAGTGTTTCTAGGCAGTTTGGAGATTACATGGAATTATATGTACTATGCGTACTCATTTAGTATGATTTTGTTTATTTGGTGAAAAACACTTCTACAAACTTTTGCTTTCTTGACAGAAGGACTTACTCTCAAAGGCGTCAGCATCAGGCAGCCAGGAAGATCCAGCAGTTTATGAGGCAGTCCAAGAATAAGTGAGTAATACAAGTTTTGCTTGTTAGAGTTTTCGATTGAAATAGGCATGTATTGAATTGTATTTTATCATTGAGTAGAAAAGGTGATGCCATAATTCTTCAGACATAAAGTTGACTGGTTTATGTTTAATTCCAGTGATTGCTAGCATTCGTTGAGTAAATTTAAAAATATGACATTCGCCGATCTACATGTGCTGTACATTTAATGAAATCAATTAAAAGCGAAAGACACTAATTTCGAAATTCGTTCTGGAAGAAGTTAATTAGGAATTCAAAGCATTAACGCTTAGTTAGAGATGAAGTAATATATGAAATTACAGTTCTTAATATGTCGTAGTGTGACATTGACGGATCAATTACGTCAGCACAAAATTCATTCAATTGTGTAAAGAAACAAACACTTCAAAGGCATTTTTTTTTTTTTTTTAATGTAAAACCGGTTAATTTTGGTTTTCCAAATTCGTATTTAGAAATGATTTTACAAAACGGTGTGTAGATGAAAATATTGTTTCATCCAAAGTTTTGTTTGGAAGAAAGGCTAAATCGAAAAAAAAATATGTAATTAGAAATCCAATTAGAAAGAATGTAAACTTATAAAGTTCAATTATGGTCTCATAATCATGCACAAAAATTTCACTGTGATAAAAAGTTTTACAGTCGAGGCTTAATGACCGTAAATATTCACTATTTTAACATTTTATGAAAATCCAGTTGCCTTTATCGCACCTTTTCACTTGATGCACGCTGTAACTATAAGATTTTTATCTTCATCCATTCATTTCTACATTGAATAATGAACTTCAAGGTTACGTGAAGCATAAAATAATGTCGTGCTCTTACCTCAATCAATAAATTAAAACTTTTTAATTACTTGACATTTAAGAATATTGTCTTTCTGCGAATTTTGTTTCCGTAAATTCTCTTATTTGAAATCAGTCATCAGTCAGTATGACAACAAGTGTATTTCTTGAATTTCCATATCAAGCCTTTCTAGCAATAACTTGGATAATAAGAGAATTTAAATGGCCAGAAAGCGCAAGAGATTAATAATTATATATGAATAGCTAGGATCATCTTCACAGTATAATTTCGCTTTCATGTTAAACCACATTGAACCAAACCATTCACTTGAACCACAATCTATGCAAAAATCTTGAACAGCTTCAAAGGCTGTTCTGTAAAAATATGTAACCAAATTAGCTTTTATGCGGACACTATCCATCACATATATACAATTTTACCATATTTGTGGCTGCTTTACTTTTTCTATATATTTTCGGCCAACAGTGCCTGGTGCGCTTTGCATAAGTATGTTTGATCTTCTGAAAGTTTTCGAAGTATCTTAAGATTTACACTTGTTCTACCACAATCGTGACAAGACTGTCAGAGCTCATAATTTTTACATTAATGTGTTTAAGATGGCAAACAATATTTTTCACTTTAGCTCAGCCATTGCTCAGCCACTTTAGCAACCTGTTGTCCAGTTCGTTGAGTATAATGTAGTGTCTTTCCTTTCTAATATCTCTGTGACTTCTTGATCCTTTCCCGCCATTTGTTTGATCATTTTCCTGTGAGGTACAGGGATCATATTACTCTATCTGCAGTTTCTTCTCTTTCACGCATCACAGCAACTTTTTAAAGCTTCTCTGTGAATTTTCTTCTTCCTAATGACACTTCTGCTTCCAATACTGCATTAACTGGGACTTTTCTCAAAGAAACGACTGTTCTGTCCTTACAGTGTTTTAATATTGGTAGAGAACTTCTCATATTTTAGTTGTGTCTCCTCGGTTTTTGAAGTCTTAGTTGGGTTTCTAAGAGTATTTGAAAGGAAACTCAATATAATTTTAGAAATATGTCTTAGAGGAACCGTTGTCGGTCTCTTCTTTGTGCAGTTTGGTCATTTCACTGCAAGTATATTTTTTGATAATTCCTCAGAAATCTCAGCTATAGATAGTTTCTTTTCTTTCGAAGCTTTTCTTCTTGCTGTTACATGTTTAGATTACTAAAGCTTTTCTCTAGTAGAAACTTTCATTTCGTCTAACGTACTATCTTTGATATGATACATTTCTATAAGTTAAATCCTGTACACTAATAATATTGATTAATTTCTTCGCACTTTCTGTAAATCGTTGTACTTACTAAGTACACACTTAGCAATATCAATTCTTCTTCTTAATGATTTACACTAACATTTACTAAACAAGTTTTAAGACGCTTCAGTTCCGTCATTTTTTGCTGTAATTGCAAAGAATAAATCATACGATCAAATCCTGAAAAGCTGAAAGAGTTCTAAAATCAAGATCTTCAGGTGCCTCGAAATTATCTCTTATAATTGTCGTTTTCTTTCTCTGCATGCTGTGGGCATTTTAACATCTCATATTTATGGTAATGAAGATAAAGAACATTTTACTAGCACTCCCCATTGTTCCTTTTGCCTTACTAGGTTTGTACTCATAACTACCTTCAATTCTATTCCAACCTAATAGGATACTCCGAATGTCAACATTTAATTCAGTACTTAGCAATGTTCGTGCTTCGCGCACTGAATTAATTTCATATATGAACAGAAAACCATAGTACATTAACTGTTTATTCAATCGAACAAAGAAGTTGGAAGATTCAAACGAAACATGTGTGCTTTCCTGTTAATATTTAAAATGTCATTTGATATTTCTTGGAAGAGCGTCTAAATTATATCCCTAATCATTTTGTAACATACTACCTAGGAACAACCAAAATATAATATATATATATATATATATATATATATATATATATATATACAATGAAAGATTCAATATGGAAATTATACAAGTTTATTCTCCAACTATGACGCATACGAATAGATACAAAAGATTTTGGGTAATAATAAATCTCATTACAAGATAGTAATGAGATACTTCAGTGTAAAATAAAAAAGTGAACGCAGCAGTGACACGAAAGTGGGGAACTTTGGATTTGGCAAAAGAAACAAGAGAGGAAAGAAACTAGTCGAATTTTCAGAATCCAACAGACTTTTATTTCGAGTACATTTTTCGAAAAAAAAAAAAAAAAAAAAAACCTCAGAGGAAATAGATATCGAAAAGCAGAAATGCAGCTAGAAACGAAATAAATTATACCGAATAATGGAAATCATTTAAGACACGTCTCTTCTGAATAGTTTCAAAATCTCGAGTGATCATACAATGCTGAAATGTAAGTTGAAACTAAACACAGACCTTGAGAGAAAGCAGCTTATCAGAGGAAATCTGTAGTTTTAGATTTAGAAAACCGAGCGAAAACAAACAGAAATTCGAGATAGAACTAAGCAACAGATTTATTGCCTTGGAAGGTTTAGGCGAAATAAAATATTGATTGAGATGAAAAAAGAAATAACTAAGGAAATATTAAGCCTCAAAATAATAATAATAATAAATAAAAATAATAATATTAATAACAATAATCACAGAAGAAACTTAAGTTTTGATGAAGTAAACAAGGGAAATGAAAGAAGAGGGAAAATAACATAAAGATAATCGAATACGTAAAAATAAATAAATATCTTAGGGAAGATAGTAAGAGAGATGTACGAAGATATAACGAAAATCGTGTTGGAAACAAATTGAGGAAATCAAGTACCTGAAGAAAACGAAAGAACAACTCATGATAGAGAGAAAACAAATAAAGACTATTAAGAGACCTGATGTGATCGTAACCAGAAATAAGATAGAACTTATTGAAATATTTGAAAATTTCTGTAAAGAATTGTACTACTACGGTGAATAACTAGGAAAAGAAGGGAGAAAAGGAAATGATGTAGACGTCCCAGACGTAATGAAAGAAGTGGATAAAGCATAGAGAGATAACCAAGAGAAAATTGCCAGAAAATGATGGGCTCACAGCGGAGAGGTTTAAATGAGGTGGAAGGGAGATTAAAGGATGAAAAAGGAAGTTGCCAAATTATAATTAATGTGCTTCAGGAAAAGAGAAATACCCTCAAGTTGCAATAATGCTATTATTATTTTGTTGCACCAGAAAAGGAACAAAGAACGCGTCGAGAACTATTGACCAATTAGTTTACTGTCAGTTCTATGCAAATTTTCATTAAATTTACTCTGAATCGTATTGAACGAGACTTAGATTTAACCAGAGAAGGAAACAATCCGGATTTTGTTGTGGATTTAGCACAAGTTTTAAGTAAGGTTATGGAAAGTACTAATGAATATAAACTTCCACTATATCTAGGATTCATAGATTTTGATCAAGCATTCGACTCTGTATCCTTGGCAGCAGTACTTTAAATCAATTGAAGATGAAGCTATCGACGGTGCATATATTAAATTACTTTGAATTTTATGGTCGACTACCACATCTGTCAGCTATGTCGACTACTTCATTAAGAGAGTGAAAATTTCAAAGTTAGGGAAAGGAGATTCAATCTCTCCAAAACTATTTTGTGCGTTCCTGAAAGATGTGATCTAAAATTTAAACTGGGATAAGGTTGTAATAAAAATTAATGGCAAATACCGTAATCACTGTGATTGGCTGATCATATAGTCATGTTTGTTTCAAGTGCAAAAGAACTACAAACCAGAATGGAAGAGTTGAGTAATGAGAGTTCGTAAATAGGACTTGCAGTAGATTTAATTGAAACAAACGTAAAATACAATCAACGTGGTGAAAAGAAAGAAATGAAGATTCACAAAGAGAAAATTGGCATAGTTGATGAATATGTTTACGTAGGACATATGGAAATATTGAATGCCAAGGTGACTGATGAAATAAATCGAAAATGTGAAGTGCAATGGAGCTACTTTTATTTTCAAAGGCAAGGTACCAATTTGTGTCTAGCGTAAAGTACCGAGCGTGTGTAGCTCAGTAGATAGAGCGTTGTCTTAACAATTGGAAGGTCCAGGGAACAATCCTAGCGGCTGCCTTTTCTGACTGTGGTTTTTCCTCAGCCACACCAGGTAAATTCCTAGATGGTGGTACCGAGGTTATCGTCGACTATATTCCAATTTTCTCTCCCCACCTCCCACCGTATCCCGGCCTAAGCCCGAGATGACTAAAGCCTATAAATGAATTCAAAGTTCAATCATAAAATATAGTCAGTGTATGTAACCTGTGATGATTTACGACTGTGAAGCGTGAACATTGAATGCGCAAACTATTCAAAGATTAAGAGTTGCACAAAGATGCAGTCTAGGAATACGTAGGAGAGATAGGGAGACAAGCAATTGGATTGAGTCGCAAACAAAGAAAGGAGATAAGATCAAGACTGCTAAGAAGATGAAGTGGAGGTGACCCGGTCACATAGTTAGACGAACTGATTGATTTTGGACTACATGTTTTTGATTCACAGAGAAGAGACGATCTTGAAGACGTCCAAATACAAGACTGGTACATGAAATCAGCGTTTTTCGGGAGAAAAAAAGAATGCTACATGGGGAGGCCTTCATCCCGATAGTTTGATCGCCGAAAAGGCATGTTCACGCGCTTCATTTTCCGAGATTTTTCACTCTGTTGACCTGCTTTCATACTTACTATATGAAGCTACTTGATATTATTACATATTTAGTTGTTGATATCCGTTTCATACTGAACAGCTAAAACAATCGTGAAGACAACTTGCTTGATTTTCGTGATTTCTTAATACAGACAACACAAGTCATAGTTTTGTAACTTCCGAAGACGAGATAAAAGTGATGAACAAGGCCACTTCAGTGATTTCACATATTCATATGTGCACCCGCACTCTATCTCAAATACAGAATCCAAACGGGTTTGGGATGCCAAATGAATTGTAATTCGTGTTCTTATATTAGAATGTAAATAAGAAGTGAAATTTTTATGGCAACGCTGCTTTCCTTCCTTTATTGTTCAATAATCATGCAATGAGGAAAGGAGGACTCCAATGTAAAAGGGAGCACACAAAAAATATTTTGTTTAAAAAATCTTCTGGATTATGCAGTGTAGTATATATTTTACTTCATGTTGTAAGACGGGCGTAAGCCATAGTGGTGTATCGTCCATACAATCCATTTTATATTTAATGTTGCTTCGTGTTGTATTAGTTTCAAAACCAGTGCGCGCTGGTGAAAGTGTCTTGAAGTTGCTGAATTTTTTCGTGTTGTGTCACTTACATGTAAAACAAAACGCTAACTTTATTTTTTTATATTTGACTTTTCGATCCATCGTATAAGATTAAGACTAAAATTATATTTATTAATAACTAAAGATACATTAATTCTGTTATTATGTTTAACTCTTCAATAAAATCTTTCGAATCTGGATCAAAAGTTTCAGATCTGAGAGTTAAAGAAATTTGTGTAATACTCAAATAAACGATTACGAGGTATTTTGTTACCATAAAGCACCTTTTAATGTACCACGTGATTACCTTTTTAAAGTGAATTCATGTTAAGTATGGTAATAAAATATTAGCTAATTTCAGATCTGAAACTTCCTTGGAGAGAGGTTACGCAAGGAGATTCAAAATTATTTTAAAACTAAAAATTATGCTAGGTAACGAATTTACATTATTTTTTAACAATTGACATTGACCTTTTCAGTTGTTCTAGCGTGCATAACTTTGAGTTTTAAAAGATTTATTTAATTCAATTGCGTAATTTGCCGAGAAATTTTCACATCTGAAAAAAAAACAAAAAAAAAAAAACACAAGAGCTTCCATTGTGATTTAGTGCACTGAAGATATCGGCAGTTGTTTACATAGGTACTTATTTTCGTTTTGGCGAAACACCTTGCATTATTTTAGGTGTCCGAACAATGTGAAATATATGGTACTTTTAACTTTGAAGAATTGAACATAGTGTAATACTATACTAATGTAAACTTCTATTTTAGTGATTCAAATTGTCATATGGTAGTATCTTGACTAATGCTTCTCTATTTGTTTCATACGTATGGTTTATGAAATATTTGTTATTTGTAGGAGTAATATGTCATTAATAACAAGTAATTAAATGCTTAAGGAGCAAGAATAATATTGACTTAAATTTTGATTTATTAAAGTATCCAGCTGAACATTTGCTATTGCATTTTTATTTCTTGTGTAGTAAATCAAATACCGGCCTCATTTGTGCCATTGTAAATACTGACTGATTGCACTATATGTGTGGCCTTTAGGCAACATTGGCTCAGACGGATTGTTCATTTGTGTAAAGTGAATGCTTTGAAATTTTTGTATGCTCCTGAGTATTATGGGGTATGATCACTTTGAGTGTGGAGAAAAATCACAAATTTTTACATCGACATTATTAATAAATTTTATTCCGTTTTTAAATTTTAAAATAACTTAAAAGTTCCGTATACTATTTCGTCCTTGTATTTGATACTTAAGAAAAAGACAATAACACTCGATTTCGTGTACTATGTCATTACTGATTAATATAAAAGCTTTGTACTAAAATTCTCATTTATTAAAAAAATTCCGTTCTACAGTCTAGTTCAGCTATGTAAATTTTCATTACCTTTCGTATTATTTCTTTTAATAGAGTAAATTGATTAGGATTTTATCAATCCTAAGCCAAACATTTTATCATATCGTGTTACCAAATTTTAATCCTTGCTTCGTTGGTTTGGCACAACTACGTTTAGATTATAAAGTATGTACATTTATAACTGCCAGGGTGATTAAAAAAATTCGTGCCCTTTTGGATGAAAAATTAGAGCGCATACGTAGCATAGGCCTACATCATTTAACGAAGTGCATACCATTCTCATGTATGGCTCTCAGTCATAACTACAATTCCACGCCAGTACGATTCATCCAGTTTAGAGACCAAAATTCGAATCCTGTTTTCCACTCCTCTCTACATGTGATTTAATTTCTTGCGCCTAATTAAATGCTGAAGCATGCTGAAAAAGTAAAAATCCGAAAGCGCAGGATCCGTAGTACAGGTAACTATAGTTGTTATGAAATAATATTTATACAGGACGAGGTTGCTGGAAACTGCTCTATCACTTCTACAACCATACGAATACTTGCAAACAACTTGACAACACTAGACACAGCTTTGTGTATTCTCTACTTAGAACGGAGATCTTCTGTTGATCAGATCAGTGTTTGGAAATTTTTTACAGAGGAGCCGCTGTAGTTCATCTGCGTAGAGTTGACCATTCATGACCCGACCATCAGGCACTAGTTCCCAGTGCACTGGGCCATCCACTTTCAACCAGATGCAGAGGTTTTTTTTTATTCTTTCTTTTAACATTATATTCTTCTTTGTCCGGTTGAAGCCAATGGTTGCTGGCGTTGGGGTATCTCAAAAATATCCACTTTCATTCCTAGGGACGATTATCCATAAACTCGCCTGCCACCTGGAATTGAATTTTATTGAAAGGCCTTTAGGCAACTGCACAGGCTGTCATGTCACGTAAATTACATAACAATTGCCAACGCAGTATTTTCCCCAGCCTATTCCGGTACGGTGTAAAGTCGTGTGGTTTGTGTTGTACAGGACCTCGCTATTGACGGTCGACATGCGATCTAACCTCGATCATTTAAACACGGTGGTGACGTCAGGTAGAAAACGCTAGAACCACTTGCGTTCCATACGTGGGTCCACTGTTCCCTCCCCTTCAACACGACAAATTTCGCTGTTTAGAGCAGTAACATTAAGCCCCTTTTAAAAAATAATGTCGTAATAGCACCATTAAATCACATTTGTTCTACGGCATCATCTGCTTCACTGAAAGAATCTGCCAGTACCATACAGGTTAATTTTTCTTATGTGACCTACGTCCCAAACTACAGTCTTATTTGCTCTGATTGATTGAATTGTTATTAACGTCTGAAACATCTAAGAAGCTTCTAAGGACGCGACGGAGAACTCTGAACCACTCCATTCAGTGGACTCAGGCGGAATTGAACCCATGACCACGCGCACATTCTATTTGCTCTGTGTTGGATCGCTCAGAGAATACATCATACTTCCAGCTTATCTTGAAAAAGTGCACGAAACTATGAATCGCCCTGGTATTTATTTATGTAATGATTCAGATACATCACTCTAAAGACAGCGTCGCCGTACAGTTTCCTATGATTTGTTTGCGTTACGTGAATATTCATTTTCAGCGAAGATGACTATTCAGAGAAAAATTTCACGTATTACAAAGAGGCAAAATATTTTTCTGAATGTAGAATTGTCAGAAAATTAACCATTAGGTTTTTTCTCTTCTCTCTGTTTTCTTTGTAGTAACACCACCATCTTTGTAGTGCGTTTCGATTCAGTGTACTCTTTCAGTCTAGTCTCTCAGATCCATTAAATTTTGAATTAACAAACTTTAGGTTTTCTTGTGTTAAGCTTGTATTGAGCAGACTGTAGTCACTTTACTGTTTCTAACATCACCATGTGCTTCTCATTATGCATGCATAGCTCTTGGGATATTTGTCCAGCAAATTCGGTGAGTGCATGTTCTGGTTTTAGTCATGAATATTTGTTTACTGATGTATGAATGTGAACTATAATTGCTGTATTCAATATTTTCTATGTTTTAGTAAGATTCTTTTAGTACTGTGAGTATATTTATCTGTCTTTCTATGTTTGTTTGTCTGTGTGTAAGCGTATGTATGTGTACGTGTAACGAGTGAGACAAAAAATCATTAGGAGAGTTAACGCCTTCCAAGTAGGGGTGGGTTGTTGTTTAGATGTCTTTTCTCGGGTTGGGGATGTGTAGAGTAAATGGTGAAATCACTTTTATTAAAGACTAACAATGGTAACAAATTTCTAACAGTAAAGAATTGTCTTGCGGATGAACACATGAGTTGATTTAACGGTTGAATATGTCAGAACATTATCAATGTTTAGGCTCTGTTATAGTATAATTTTGCCTAAATCACTAAGTCGGTGACCATCTTTAGGAGTAGCTGATGTCACAAGAAATGAAACTGAGTTTTCGTACTTGCCATCCAGAACATGCAGATACATATAGTCATATCAATATTTTTTTTAGAACCAAAAAAGATCTTTGGAGCGCATTCTTTAATGACAAGGAAAATACGGTAGAGAACATCAGCATTTTCTGGATTCGCAAAGTAATCAGTACTGAATACATTATTTTTCATGTAAACTATCGTATTTGAGCTTCGTAGTGAACGTGATACGAAATGTATTATTTCTTTCTCAGATGTGCTTTGTGTTTAACCCAGGAAGAGATTCAGTTCATTTTTCTTCTAAATTTTATTTCTTAAAAGTAATTTGTTAATTAGTAATTGCTTGTTCATGTCTCAGATTTATGAGAATGCACTTTCTTGTTCGACTCTTTCTAATTTTAAATGAGAGTAGGTGGTTTCGAAACCTAATAGTTCTGTGATTAAAGGGGGAATTCTGTAACGTCGCCGTCTTCGGATCGGCAATAGGGAAGCATACGGGATCGAACCCTGCTGTCAGCCAACTCCTAACTGAGGTTCTTTAAGATTTTTCTCAGTTTAACAAGGCGAATACCGGGATGGTACCTCAATCCTTTCCAGGTTTTAGTTTTTTCCTTCAGTGGGCTGAGAAATTCTCTATCCTTCTCTCCAATGTTAATGGGTCTTTCGCAAGACTACAGAAAGAGATTTAATGAATAATTTATGTACATGCGTCCTCCGAAGAAAAAAAGTTCTTTGGATAGTCAAATTTTCTAATATCTTTACATTCAGAAGGGACATATCTAAATTAAATTCTATCAAGAGGTTTTACATAATACGGAAACAATCATACTATATTATTTAATAAGTATATAAAAGTAATGTTCCTTTCAAAATTTACTACGTTTCAATAGGTATTTATTTCATGTCAAAGGATCATGTTATTTTTACCTTAATCTATTTTCCCCGTGTATTTATTCAACATTATGTCTATTTATTTCTGTGTCTCATTGGTGTTGCGTAGAAATCTTTTTCATGATCTTGAAGGTTAGTCAGGATAATCTTTTATGTTAAACGCATTAGACTTATTCTTTACAAAATGTATTACTAAATCATCGTAATCCTAACTTAATTAAATTTTAGACAAGTGGTTTAAGTAACGGTGTAATGCATTGTAATTCATTCTACATAAACTAAGCTAAACTTCACGACACTGCAACCTAAATCAGATCTTGGAATTGAATGTTACGTGGTCAGCGTAGCGTAACGACTTCCATTACGCTTTTCCTATCTCTTGTTCCTGGAGTACGCTATTTTTGTTGTTGTTTTTATTATTTAAGTCGATTCCCAATCGTGGAGCTTATTTACAAAAGGTTAAAGGAAAGGCCAGAAATGTTTGGCTTTTCAGTACTCCTTAATGAGAAAGAATAAATACCGGGATTTGGGACGTTCTAGTGACAATCATGTTTTATATGTAGAACGTAAATCTTAGACGTGTAACAATCTGCTAACTCAATTTTTATTTTTATTTTGGAGTTGGCAAGTATCCCCAGTAAGTGAGTGGTAACGCTCACTGTTTTATAATCAAGGGATCGCGGGTTCAATATCCGGTGAGGTCACAAGTGATTCCGAGCTTACTTTGAACTGTAGGTCCCGTCCTTAGGACGTCATCTTCATCAGATGGAAAGCAATGCCAAACCACCATCGATTTGCCTTGCTGAGAAACTTAAGGGTGATAGACCTGCCTCTGTGGCAGAACACCCGTCATCATGTGATCATCTTTTGCAAACAAGGCCAACAATTGTCTGCATCAACACCGCAAATCTATGAACCCTTTTCAGGAGCCGCGCCCGGGTCCGCACGCGTTAATAGTAAGAGCATGATCTATTCGATCAAGCAGGAGCTCAGCTAATTTATTTATGCTTGCGTAAATACGAGATTAAGTTTAATATTTGACTTAATGTACTTCTTTTTTTGCAACAAACTACGTGTTGGAGAATCATAGTGGTTTTTCTTGAATTCAAAGAAACGAATGAATTAGGAACTGAAAGAAGAGTATACTTGTTCAACTATGCGAAACATTCAGCTAGGCACCGTGCTATGTTGTGAAAAGAAATAAAGTGTATTACGTAGTGCAGAGAATGCATGATTTTGTTTCAAAAGATTGACCATACTTCGTTAGTGCCTCTGTCAATAGTTTTCACTATGATTGAAGCATTAGAGGTCAAAGCTTACCACTGTTATTTCTGTGTGCTAAAAGTTCATAATAGGATAAATGTAGATGTTTTTAATAAAATTATAGCATTCATTATTAAAAAATAAAATGGCAAAGGGATTCAAACCATCTCGTATGATTTAGAAACAGAGTCGTGAATTAGAAAGTCTGGCGTAACTGTTATTTACTTGGGTAGTAATATCTGTAATAGTGGGCACATTTGGATTTATATTTGTTATAGATTTCTAGCATTTAGTGGTTGAGAAACTGATAATATACATATAATGTAAGATACCTGTGTAATATGTAATGTAGAGACATGTTTAATAATGTGCGCATTGAAAAGTAAATGTTAAAAGTTTCTCGTTCCTTTTGTTTGCTGTATAATTAATGAATTATTTTTTACTACACAGATTGCAGAGAGAACGTGCTTTGGCAGCAGAAAGAGAGAGGCAGGCGGTCCCGTCAGTATCCCAGGTGGATGTCCCGCAAAGGTTGCTCTCTCGGGACAGTACGGCTTGCATCGATCCAAATAAAGCTAGGTAAGCTACGTAAAATATACAGCCCGTTTACATTAGTAGTATCTTTAATCATATGCTTAGCAACCTAACGTACATTTACTTTTCTTCAAATTAAGCAGTCGGTGAAAAATAAGAATCAAATTTTAATATATTCAGTTCCATACAAGATTTTACGTACTTTGAAACAAGAAAGTATTTTTAAAAAATTATATCCAGTCCCGCCGCCAACCACAAACTGAAAGAGAGAGAGAGAGGGGGGGGGGGGGGCATATTATTTTACCTCTTTTATTATTACACATAAAAGTAGGTTTCTGTATGGGGCCAAGAAATTTTAGGGGATTACGAGCCTGGATTAATATGTCATGACATGTTTGATGATGAGTTAAAAAAAACAAAAAAACTTTAGTTTGTATGGACCACTTTAGTAGCTATTGACTTCAGCCTGTTTCCTTTATACAAGTGCAATACTTTTTAAATTCCACAAAATCCATGCCCTAGGCGGAACGCGTAACCTCGTCAGCGGCGGCCCAGCCCCCTAGCTTGATGACTATTGATGTCCGCATTGGTGATGAGTTGAACGACATTTTTTGTGACTGTTTACGTACTTTTGTTAAAGCGAGAAAATATTCAAGCACATAATCCACCAAATTATATCTCTTTTGTAAGACCTTGCTTAGAATATGTTACCACTTTGTTCTTTGATTCAAATACTCTTAATCTAGTAAACTAAAACGCCTGCAAGAGTTTTGTCTTCAATTAACTGAAAGATCCATTCCTAGTCACAAATGTTCGTATCAACTTCTTTCCAAGTTTAAAATTCCTGCAATAAATTTATACTTAAGTGTATGTATTTAATGGAGATTATTCAAGGTATTTTTACTATATCCTTCCAACTCTTTTTATTTATTTATTTACAGAAGGTTTCAGATACAGTACAATTTGCCATTTTACACTGAAAACATTAACAGTAAACATAACACAACAATAAAGGAACAAGAAACAAAAAAAAGGGGGAGGGGGCAAAAGTTACAGAGATAGTCTGTTTATACATCTTCTAAAAGTTGATTCATTTACAAATATGTCAACGTTATCTGGAAGATGATTGTACATGCCGACAATCCTAATTAGGAGGATCTTTGTACATTTACCCTCACTGTTCGGGTGTAGAAAAGATTACTTGATCGTGTTGTTCTGCAGAGTATACGAAAGTTTATTTAACCAAGCAGCTTTTCACAAGAAACATGACCATTGACAAGTTTGTGCAGAAATATAAGGTCTGAAAGTTTGTTTCTTACCTGTGGTAGTTCGATATTGAAACATTTTAGTATATCATTTTTTGGAAGTGTACGGAGATGAGGTACTCGGTAAGATACGATGGCAAGAAAAAAAAATATTACGGAATTTAATTTATTTAAATGAGTAGGGCAGGCCATTGACCAAATAGGAGAACAGTATTCAATAGTGGGAGCAACGTATGATTCATAGAACAAACTTAGGGAATGTCAGTGAAGCGGTAAAGGAGACCCAGTTTTCTCATAGCAGTACGAGATATGATATTAATGTGTTCAGCAAAAGTAAGTTTACTGTCAATAATAACGCCAAGATCTCTGAAGGAGGGAACTGAGTTTATGTTATTATATCCAATTTTGTAGGCGTAGTTGATAGGTTCCTTTTTTAGCTAAAGCGTAAGAGAAGCACATTTTTCAAGGTTTAGGTTTAGTTTCCAAGACGCACACCAGTTGAGGAGGCTAGAAGCATCATTTTGATGAGTGAGAGCATCCTTTTCAGAACGAATTTGCCTGTAGAGCTTGCGATCATCAGCGAATAGGAGAATATTGGTCGGGCTATTTGCAGATAAAGAAGGTAAATCATCTATGTATAATAGGAACAGTAGTGGGCCCAGGACACTGCCTTGAGGGACACGAGAGAATAAGGGAATAAAGTCAGAAATGGAGCCTGTGAGTGTGACTCGTTGTGACCTATTACTGAGATAGTTTTTCAGAAGGGAAAGTAACTTACCATGTATATTGAATCTTGAATTTAGTTTGTATATAAGAAGATCATGAGAAAGAGAATCGATAACCTTAGACAGATCCAAGTACAATATATCAAGCTGAGAATTTTCCGAGATGCTATTTATAGCATCAGTCAGAAGAACAGATAAATTTGTGAGACAAGATTTCCCTGGTAGGAAACCGTGTTGTGAAGAGTTTAGAAACGGAGCTACAAATTTAGATATTCTGTTTTTAATGATTTTTCACATATAATTGAGAGAGGAGATAACAGAGAAATAGGTCGATAGGAGGACACATCATGTTTGCCTTTTCCAGGCTTATGAATTGAAGTGATATTAGATTTTTCCCAGCTAGCAGGAAACACGCCTTCTTTGAAACACCTGTTCAATAATACAGAAAGGAGTTGAGAGAGAGAGAGAGAGAGAGAGAGAGCTGGCAGCACTGCGCAAAAAGTTTGTATAGATATTATCTGGTTCAAGGGCATGATTTTGAGGTAAAGGCGAAAGCAGGGAGAACACTTCACTTGGAGTGGTACTGATAGAAGTCAATGACTCACAGGAGAATGGTGGGAGGGGAGTGGAGGAGAGGGATGTAACAAAGCAACTGGCGAAGAACACATTAAACACCTTGGCCCTGTCTTTTTTATTTACATTTGCATTATTAAAGGTCAGCTCAGTTGGTATGCGTGAACTATTTCTACGGTTGTTTATTAGAGACCAAAAACGCTTCGGATTGTTATTTCTATCAAGAGTGATTTTGTCGATGTACTCTTCATATTTTTGTTTCGTGAAATATTTACTACGTCTTCTAATGTCTGAAAAGTTTTTATAGGTTTTTTCACTAGGAAAGTCTTTCCATAGTTTCCAAGCACACTTTTTATTGCGAAGAATACACTTTAGATCTTCATCAAACCAGGAAGGAAATTTAGATCGTTTCTTGCGAAAAGGTACGAAATCTTCAATTGCAGCCTGTATGACGTCAGTCATTAAGTTCGCTGCATCATCCACTGAGCCTGAAGCAAGTAAACACCATGGAAACACGTGGAGGGCTTGGCGAATTTCATCCCAGGGGACCTTTTTCCACTGGGGAAGAGAGGTTGCGGGTTCATGTTGTTGACAAGTTTTACGTTTGGTGTGTTTGACATGTAGAAGTAAGACACTAAGAGAATCATGATCTGATGGAAAAAAGTTTAGTTTGGGAAACACAGGGTTGACACAACATAGTCTAGGTTGTTGTTACCTCTGGTAAGGTGCATGTTGTATTGTGTATATGAATTTCAAATGTCAGTCTCCAAAAGCAACAGCTTACATTAATGCTTTACCTTTTTCGAAAGTATTTCATTGAATGTGTTTGTAAATTTATCTTTTGTATTAATCTTCTTCGCTTTTCTTTCCTTTGATATGTGAGGATTTTGAAATTTAAAAACCGTGGACTTTTATTTAATTTTTCTAATCAAACCTTGTGAACTCTATATTCTCCTTCTGTTCCTTGCTGGATTCATTTTCTGTCCAGTCTCTTAAAATTTTTCCTCGTTGGTTTGAGGAACTGCTGCTGTATTAAGTGTTATGTTCGACCTTTTCTTTTCTTCAACTTTTCCTATAATTAGGGAGTCCACTCTTCCCCGCTTCCAATCTGTTAAGCTTAACACAAGAATTACTGTTCTTAATAAATTGTGTTATTTTCAAGACCACACGCTGTTTCTTATTATTTGTTTTCCTATTTGGCAAGAATTCCACAGTTCATGTAAGCTATTTTTGTTATTTATATATGTTTCTAAATGATCATCTTACGTAATTGAAGAGGCTTGAAGTAAGTAATGATATTAATGCCATTGTCCAACTTACGAGGAAAACCAATTTTTTCAACATTTCTATATAGAACAACAAGTCTCACTGTTTATCGACACCGAATAGAACGACCAAGGAACATGTCTGATTCTTATTTATGTTATTCAGATACTTCAATTGCTTTTAGTTTATATATATAAAGATAGATATAAGATGGTAAAAAAGGTAGAAAAATGTACGTACATTATAAAATACGAAGTAGGCGTACAGGACCAACACATACACATTAGAAAAGCGGCAACAGTATATGTATGGTAAAATAAGGTAGAAAAAAAGGCTAGTTGCATGTCAGAGTACTAAGACACAAACGAACTTTAGAGACACAATGAAAACGTGGCAACGTTTAGCCA
Organism: Lepisma saccharinum; assembly: GCA_022664845.1. Taxonomy (NCBI): domain Eukaryota; kingdom Metazoa; phylum Arthropoda; class Insecta; order Zygentoma; family Lepismatidae; genus Lepisma; species Lepisma saccharinum. The sequence continues at coordinate 47,080 of JAGDQP010002186.1, forward strand.
AAGGTGTGTTCACCTAACAGGAGAGGAGATGGACAAAGAGGACTGGTGTTAGGGAGCGGCCATGTTGTCAACTAACGTCACGTTATGTAGGCGGAAAAATAATTAAAGGGGCCGGAGAAAACAGCGAGGTATGTGTGGGGATTTCTAAGAGTCGGCGAGAGACCTCCTAAAGGAGTAAGAAGGTAAAGAATAAGCTGTGAAAGGGAAAATAATAATAATGGAGATGAAGAGAAATGTAATGGAGAACAAAGAAAATATAAAAGTAAATAAAAAAGGTAGAATAAAGGAGCACAACTGCCCTGCAGGGAGCTACATGCAGTTAGGGCCGGGTTCATAATTGGCGGAGAGGATAGAGATGTACATCTGCTCCCGTTTTGTTCCTATGACAGGTGAATTAGAATTCCGAATTTTCAGGATGCTGACACGGAAGGTTTCCTCAAAGGTGCGGCCATGATGATGTACGAAGGAGGAATTTTTAAAACTTTTTCATGTACGTGGACAATCTTTGATGGTTAGGTTGTATATAGCTATGTGGTTTAGAATTTTGACGGTGATTTGACTTCAAATATAAGTTCACTCAACAATCAATTCAGAAGCCTTGAGCTGGGTTTGATGGTCGTGGGGTGTAAGGTGTCAGTCTAGAGTCTTAAGAGACTTCGAGTTTGGATCTCGGCCGAGGCGTAGATGTTTGTAGATTTTATGAGCATTGTACTCATATAATCTGAACGGGCCGATGTCATTGTTTACTAAAATTGTCGAAACTTATTTTTAGAAGCTTTGAGATCAACACTGTTATTCAATATGGTTTGGAGTGACTGTCTTTATTTCTATATTGACAGTGATCTTTGTCGAATTCGTGTCGAAATCTTACGTCGTGTACTTTATTTGTGGTTATGTAAATGGTAAATATATTATAGAATTGAGAGAAAGATATGCTAATCAAGTAATTAATTCAACTATATTACTTTTCACGGAAAGTGGTTCATACGTAGAAGGAACATTTATGAAACTTACTAAAGAAGAGTACAGTTCGTTTGTACAGTTACTTGTGAAGAAGAGGGTAAAGATGAAACAACGCACATTGCCTGTTTCCTAGTCGTTTCTCTTCCGGTAATTACGTCTTAATTTTCATCAGTTTTCGGCCGCCATTTTTTGACAAGAAAGATTTATTGTGATAAGGCTCAAAATATTCATTACCTGAGTTCTTCCTTTGTAAATGGTAGCAGAAGACTAACAAAGTTAGTAAGTTTATAATTACATGTAGCTCTTTCAAACACAGATTTGTTTTCATTAGATATTTATTCAACTTGATAATCGTACATAATAAAGAAAACGTCAATTTAACTGTTCTTTCTCTCAATTTGTAAATATTGTTTTTAAAAATTATTATGCAAGTATGAGGAGGGAGAGATGGTATGGGTAAAATTAATTAAAAGCAAAATTTATTCTTTATAAATATAATGTTTCATTCGAAAGCATCAAGTTTTCAATCATAAAGCACGGTTGTCTTAAGCAGGAAAATGAGAAGATTGGATTAATCATACAAAGGTGGGAAAATTATTCGACTTAAAAAAAAAAAAAAAAAAAAAACATTAATTTGTTTTCTTGGTAATACAACCTGTCTGTTTTACGTATATGTAGTAATAATTATAATTCTGTGAATACTGGACCTTTTGAAATGTTTTAGCGTGCAAAAAATATCTAGCTTACTTTGAGTGTTGAATCACGTTAGTAACACTAGATCTCCAGTCAAAGATTTACCTGCTTATTGTAGCTATATTGCTACTTTGTTTTCCTGTGTCGTTATTCATGATACGAGTTTTATATGCCGATCTTTATTTACAACTCTTATTAATGCTTCCTTCTGAATAATTATTCATTACTAAAGTAGTGAAATTTACAAGTTATGCATGCCAGAAGTATTCTTTTACATAGACAGTTTCCTATTGTCAAATATCTATTATACATTTTTTTTTTTTTTTCAAGAAAATCAGTATGTGCAGCAAGGCATTGTTAAAGCACAGCAACATTTACCTGAATGAGTGAACCGTAAGATTACCTTGTAATGTGCAGGACTTCCTTGCACAGTTAAAATTTAAAGCATACGCTAATAAAAGCACGTTAACAATAATATGTACATTTTCCTGCTTGAGTGCAAGCTCTTCCTCAGTTACAAAAACGTGGAAGAGGATGTAAAGTAAACAGGATGGGTATTAAAAATGCTGAGGTAGAGCGCCGTTTGTTAAGAGAAAAGATAGAAGATGTAAACCGACAAACAAGGGTGGACAAATACCAGTATTAATTCTATTGTGTTCATTATTAGTGTTTATTTTAAATTTTAACTGTACGAGGAAGTACTGTCCTGATCAGGAAGAAAAGTGAGAGCAAATAGTGCACTGACAGTGAGTGAAAGATTTTCATATAAAACTCGACAATTAGCAAAAGACAAAGGAAAAATTATTATACATGAATTAAACAAGACTTTAGGCAAGTATGGATGAGACCTTTGTGCTTTCACTCGTCGACACAAGCCTCTCATAAGGTTTTCCATGCAATAGAGCAAGTTCTACTACGTCTGGCAAAGAGGTGATTAAATGAACATATGAGGTCAAAAATCAATTTGGAGCTGATTGTTGAAGTAAACGAACTTGAAACGTTATTCGAACTTCTGAAATAACAATTTAATTTTTATTTTTATATTTATTTATTTTCATGACTTTTTGACATACTTAATATATTTACTGTTGAAAATTGTCTGAATAGATGACAGTATCGTAGATTGTCCTATCAGAATGATGATACACAAAACCAAATGTTTATTTGTTGTCTTTATGTTTTATCACATTTGGATGTTGTTTTAACTTGATTAATTTGTACAAAATAAATGTTCGTAAATACTTTCTATAATGATTCAGTTGTAAATAAGTAAACGACTAAGTTGTGTAATGTAATTACTGTAGTAAAATATCAACCAAGGAATCAACAAACATACATAATCACGCATACTTAGTATCTGATTAAAATAATGTTCTAAATATTACCCAGTTTTATTATTTAATGCTTTTAGCGTTGCTAGAGTATTATTCTCCAGGTCAATTGCTTTCACCAAGCTTCGCCTCGTCAAGCGCAGCTCGTAAGTCCTTTATTAACAAGGGGGAGTCTTGGATTTATCCCTTTAGCGAGAATAAAGATTACCCACTCCGGGCTAAGAGAAGAAATATATGACGTCATACTTCAGAGGAAGTAAAAACTACAACAGCTTAGGCTCGATTCCGTTTAATACGACATCTTTTTACATCTTTATGTGATTACTCTTAGAGTTCCTTTTCACTCGAATTCTCTATGTGATTACTGTTAGAACTCCTCTTCACTCGAATTCTCTGTGATCACCGTTTTTCATGGGCTGGTCAGGACTTTTATTCAATTTAATTCTGCTTGTCGGATGAGTTCATGTTCTCCATGCTCAAAAAGAACAGCGAATATTAACGGAAAACTGAAAGTGGAAAATTTTCACAAGTTGTGTGCTTCAACAATCACCAGGATGTTAACACACAGAATTAGCTTTATTTGTATTGTTAGAAAACAATAAAGCAAAGTCATTTACAAAATTTGTAGCTGGGAAATTCAACATAATAGAAACGCCTGGACTTACTGCCTGATATAAGAGATAACAATGATCTCAATAACGAAATGAATCAAAAATTAAATTCATCTGGCAAAGAAGGATCTTATGAAGACCCTATGAAGGCTTCTCTACGACCCTTAAAGTCAATTAATACCAAACAAGAAACAAGCTCTCAGAACCCTGTCATGACTTAGAAAGAGGTCAGTTATGAACCACTTTGAGAAACTAGGAGCAATTCTGAAGAAAATAAAATGTAGAAAATAAACATGTCAACTTAGGTACAGTTTATCGAGAAACTTATTAAAATATGACACCATGATGAAAACTTAAAGAAGACGTCTAGAAGTCGTGTAGGAAGCATGCTGAAGTGTACTTTCATGTTAGTAAGTAAGAAGTATTGAAGTCTTATAAGCGGTTATTTAAGGTTCTTAGGACAAAGAACCTTAAATTATTGCAGAAAGACTGCTTTAGACTAATAATTTTCACGCCTTTGTTTGATTGTGTGACTCTCCCCAGTGATCTGGTGGTTGCGGACATGGATTTCAAATCTGCACGGGCACATACGTTTATTTCTAGCTCACTGCCATCCTTACTGAGATTTTTTTTTTACAAATTTTTAATCAGTTTCACCAGATAAATCCGAAATTATACTTAAAGGTCCTTCTACTTAAGTTCAAAGTTGAGCTTGCCGAGGAACGTTGTTTCTCATGTTTATGGCGGTCTCACGCCATAGCTGCATCTCAACAGTCTATAAATTCAAAGTTTAAAAACAGAATTTCTGTATAAAACTTTTCATTTACTTGCATTTCTGGCCAGACACCCAATGTAAGTATGTCTTAGATAAGGCCGTGCCACATTTCAGGGATGATGTTCCTTGGCGTGCACTTACCGCGGGTAGGACAATGTAAGATAGGTGCCTGGGCTTTTTCCTAGGTGCCATACCAGCATTAAACTGGTAACTCAAAAAAGGTGATATCTTTCTTATTTCTTTTCTCAGAGTATTAATCGCTGAGGACTCAGACATGGCAGGCTTAGGCCATAGTTGCTAGTTCTGCCCATATATAAATTAATAAAATAAATAAATAACAGAGTATATAGTAGTTGATTTAATATTTGTTTTCTTTTATCTTTCCAGCAGGCAAGACAGATCTGATGGTGCTTGTACTTTGGAACGGCCAGAAAATATGACATTAAACTCTGACATTAAAAATAGTGGCAAGTCTTGAAACAACAAGCTATTTCATCGCTCTTGCTCAGCTTTCCTCTTCATATTAGATTAAACTCTTCAAAGTTGGACTCTTTTTCTGCTCTTGAGGCTATGGACACAAGAAATGGGAATTGGATTGTTGTTTATACAGTTATCTTTGTATGCCATTTAAAGTAACTTGTACGAGAAGTCACGGCTATCAGTATTTAGATTTAAAGATTATTCATACTCCTTGCTTTTTATTTATCCAGGAAAAATGGAAGATAAAAGGGGTTGTTTATTTTTATTTAAAAAGGAATCGTGTTGTAAATAGTGGTGGAGAAAGAGAGGCAGGTCCTCTGTGAAATATAGCTCTATAAAAGTTGTTTCCTTCCCAGTTATATATATAAATGAAAATTTCGAGTTTTAAAGATAGTTTCGTGTAAGGAAAAAGTAACGTTATGATAATATTTATGTTTGTATATTATGAAGATTTATTATTTTATTTTAAAAAAAATATATATATAAAACAATTTTCTATTATCGTCGTGGAGAATAAAAAGATTGTATAACGAAAACGAATTACTTGCTATGGGTAAGGGAATTGAACCAGAAAAATTCGTGGACTGTGATGAATATATGTATATGTGTGTGGTAGTGCTATGAAATTTTATCACAAAATGTACTCATAATATAAGGAATTGAATACAAAACGGTTTGTCATATAGAAAGCCTGTTCGGCAGTGACACCTTTTCTGGAGCAGTTTTTGAAGTCTGCTTTTAAGTTTGCCGTTGTCTTGCAAAGCACCCTTTTAAACAACACTTAATGGAATGAAAGGAATAAACGACTCTGTGAGATATGAATAATGAAAACAAGAGTTTTTACCTGTCTTTCAGCTTATTTAACATTTACGATAGAATACACGTAGAATCAAAAAAAAAAAAAAAAAAAATATATAAAAGCAGAAAAAAGAAAATGAAAGTAAGATAATATTGATAAATCTAGGTTTCATTTGTTAAATTATTTTTTTATAAAAAGTGTAGTAAACTTCAGTGTTTGAATGTGACATCATTTTTCATCGCCTGTTATTCACAATCAAAGCTGCTCATAAATCATTAATCGATCATCATCATTCGAATTGTGTTCATTCAGTATTCTAGGTAAATTGAGTTTTTTTCAGTAAAAATTATAAAAGTATATATACATTATATATATATATATAAAAATATTAGCTTGGAAAGCATTGTACATATGTAAACTAATATTTCATCATTTTTCATATCTTTAATCTTATAAATATATATATAGCAATTCCAAGTCATCGTAGTTCATCCACTCAAAACATTTTTGTATATAAGAATATAAAGATATTGACTATTGTAGAGACGGCTTCATACTTAGTTTTCCAAATATTAGAAGCTGTATAAGTCACATATTCTTAAATACAAATATCTGTTTTTGTATATCACCGTACGACGGAATTACTTCCAATGTTTTAAACTAAATATAGTTCGTGTGTGAGTGCTATTTTGAAATATTGCAAAATTCTACTCCACAATCATTTTTTCATTACTGAGTTTTAAGAAAACCAAATCACCGGATCCTACAAGAAATTTTAACAAAATAGTGGGAAAGGATTAACATTAATACATATGTAAAACTAACCTCAGAGTAAAAAGGCGAACAGTCATATAGGATTGCAAATTTTAACTTAGTTTTTTTTCTCAGATTTAATTTACGGATTGCTGTAATCACGTGTGATTTTAATACATCGCATGCTACGTTCTGAAGTACATACGTGTCTTATTGAGTGATTTTTATTTTTTCTATCTTTTTTTCCATTAAGGTAGGGCTTACGGCTGGTGTTCACTATTTTTTTACGAATTTTAGAAATAATACAAAAAGGAAACGTAGGATCACTATTTAATATAACTAAACTACGATAAGGTTAAACCCTTATCGCAATTTAGTTATATTAAATAGTGACACGTGTTTTAGTTTAAGAATGTTTAGATGAGAAATGTGATGTTATGGAAACAGTAACAACATCTCAATTCTCGCATTTAAAAACATACTAAAGCACACATTACTTTATTTGTAGACTTCTGTAAGTGATAGAGCGCGAAAAACATTACATTTTAATATTTTGTTTTATTTCTGCAGTACTCGTTAAAAAGAAACCGGGAACTCAAAGCCCTGCATTCATTGTCTTCTCATAAAAAATAATTTAAAAAATACTAAAGAAGACCTATTTTACTGTACTACTTTGGAAATTTAAATACATTTATCTAAGGTTGATTGTTTTAGATCTTTTATGACACGATATAGAAAAGCGTGTTTCTCCCAGGAATGAAGCGTAATTTATCTATAGTTATCGGTGAAATTATGTTAAATTATTAGTGTTCAAAGAAATAAAACTAGATAAATAAATGTACACAGTTAAATTGGCAAAACTCAGCTATAGTCACCAAATAATTTGGTCGTGTTTCAAATGACAGTATATGCATGCTTATATATGGCATAAATATTTTTCTATATGCAGATTGTAATTAAGAAGTGCATATTATATGAAAAATATATATATATATATATATTTTGAGTGTATCTTGTCCACCATACCTTTGATAGCTGTGATCCCGGTTGAAATTGAGTATTTTATTATCTACTCGCAATGTCATTTTCCATCGTGTTTTTCGTGTGAGTTATACTACACATACGATGGTTCTCTTGTGTTGAGACAAATATATGTAGAAATTACAAATATATTACAACCACGACTTTCAAGGGCAAGATTTAACTATGCATTTTGTAAATATGTCTAACTTACGTAGGGCGCTAGAGACCAGTAGTACGCAGGCCTTGCTTTTTTTATGTCCACGATGGAGTGCCGTACTACTCCAAGGATGAGATCTTTTATGTGTCTCTCGGTGGTTCCTTTAAGATCGAAGTTGCAGGGATGAATATGTAGGGTGTTCGAGTACCTCCCACTCCCCACCGTGCTAGGAACATCCTTCATAAAAGCATCATTGTCATGCACGTATTTGGAAATGTCACCATTTAATCTGCACCACAGGACAAAGATTATGTTCCAAGTACTTGTGGTATTGTGCCACATTCACAGTCTAAACCTGAGGAGCTGCACGATAGAGTATCACTCTCCACATCATACGCCTCTACCAGGTTCACTTTCACGTTGTAAGATTCTTGGCACAGTGTTTTGGGTTTGGGGATGATGGGCCGCATTCATTGGACTTGTGTTTCAGTCCTGACTCGTAAGATCGCGCTCATGTTCCATCCAACGCGATCATCCTTTCAAGGAGCATGCGCCCTTCTGTGGTACATCATCACTTTATGGCTGTCCAATTTGAAACCACCATGTAACAACTTCGTACTTGTCCGCCTACACTCCCTGCCCTGCACTGTGTTGAACGTCTTTCCTCTCCACATATTAGAAGCATCAGCACTCTCATTTCATCCACAACGTGGCGACAGTGTTTTCATTTTCTTTCCACACACCCCTTCCCCTCTAGAGTATTCAGTCTTACATTAACTAAGATCTCGTGTCCTGTCATCGTAAATAGTATTTTATTGCTTGTTTTGAGGTAACATCGATCACAAAATGGGAACTGACAAAAATGCTGTTAAACATTGCGAATGGTTTGTAATTAATTTGTACTCTAAACTTGCAAAGTTCATTTACTTTCCACTAAAAGAATTCACAAAAATTCATGAAACATCTTTTTTTTTTAAATTTATTTATTTGGTTCTAGGTGGCAAAGAAAAGAACAGATACTGAAAGTATTTCATGAGATGTAGTAACCTGGACCATCTGATTGGATCAACAGTCGATTACTTTGCCGAAAATCTCGTAGCAAACTTGCTTCTACGGAGGGCAAGACAGGAAACACCGTAATCGATAAAAGTGATACTTCTATGATATTCGCAGGTATCACTAGACTGTTTCATTTTCACCTGGTTAGAATTAGTGCATATATTCTAGTATTTGAAGCTGTACACTTTCCTTTCGGTATTTAGACGGTTAAATTCTTCTGTTCTGCAAATCGTACGCTATACTGCGGTGGACAACAAAATTAAACGTTTCACCTATAATAAGGTGATATTGATTGAGGGATGAATAATTTCCAATCTTCTTTAACTTCGAAAGGAAAAGTTCAGGGATTGTTTTTCAAAGCTGGTTAACTTATTACTAGAAGAAACACACTTTAAAGTACTGTTATTTGTTCACATGAACTCAAGCTGTTCAATAACATTAGACTGAAACGGATGATTACGTTGAACTCAGTGTAGTAAGTTAAGATTAGGAGTCTGAATTTTTTTCTTTCGTTATTTATTATTGTAATATCTAAACTGCATTCACTATAGTTTGCGTCTCTACAACGCCGACGCCAGAGTCAAAGAAGCCTAAAGGCCTTTAAAATTCTATAACACCACGTAATACAATTAATTACTCATTAATTAAAGTTAATGGAAGAAATTTCGATCACTATCAAACTATGCAATTGAACGTTTTTATTCTGTTTTGTACTCCAGAGTGACCTGATAGAAATTCCATATAGGTTTAATTTGTATCCTTTCTTCCCCTCCTTCCTAAAATACCATTTCTAAAATGAAAAGTTAATTTTAAAATCACCAAAGTTGATTAAATGTACACGTAATGTGTTCGTTTTCCAAATTGATACCATTTTCCATTGAAAGTTTGTGGTAAAAGTTTCTGGGCAGCGTTATCATTGCGTATTTAGATAAGTTTGTCGCAAAGAGAGAGATAAAAACAAATCATTGCGTCGTATGTGACTGTTGGCTTTTGAAAATAACTTGATAAGATTGTTATGTAGATATTTCTTTTCTTTATTGTAAGTCTTAACGACTTTCCATGATTTTTTAATTTACACATGTTAAAAGGTGTTGGCGTAAAACCACTGCCATTATATGGCGTTTTATTCCAGAGCTATATTATAGCGGGAATGTTGCCAAAGAAAAGTGCACATTTGTAGTGTTTTAGGAGAAACGTTTTTTGATAAATGCAAGCTTCCATATTTTTCCTGTCGATACTTTTTGCCCCAGAAAAAGAAGGAAGATTATATTTAAATAGGCATACATTGAGTGGCAGAAAAATATGAATTATATCCGAAATTTTAGAGTAGTAAGAATTATAGATAGATAAAAATATATATATATACATATAAATATATATATATATATATATATATGCAGATATACATATATATATCTTCCCTATTATTCTCATGTACTTCATGGAAAATTGTTATCATTCTAGATATATTATTGTACCTAAAAGTCTTCTATACCCGCAATGATGAAAAAATTCCATATACTTCTTATGTAGAATATGTAAACTTCGGAAAATCACTGTGATAATCAACAAGGAAAGAAAATATTTTAAAATTATACTATTGATGTCTATTCATTCTTGTTGAGTGTCTTCTTTTTATATGTTCTTGTTGATGTCTCCAGATTTGAAAGTTTTAGTTACTTAAGCTTCAAAATTGGTGTCGTGAAGTGATCCTTCCGTGTTTCACGAATTTCTTTTTAAAAGTCTTATCTAAATACAAAAGAATCTTGATTCTATCACAGTGATAACTCCATTTCTTGCAGTGCACAAATTTTAACGTGATGGTTGCAAGGAGTAGAAATAGTGTGACTGTATGGCGTTACTGCATAATACATACATCATTGTAAATGAGTGATTTAATAAATCAATATACATAAATAACCATATGTGCATATACATACATACATATAAAGTATAAATATGTATATATATATAAATAAATAAATTTGAACATAATGTACATTTTTATCCAAAAGCTGTCGGACGAGTTTGACAGAATTATATAATTTTTCTTAAGACAGTTGTAGTTTAAATATGTAGTATTGAATAAATATTGAAAATGCTTTAAGCAATATATTTGATAAATAGCACATCCATTTATGAAGTTCTCCTTCAAGTCAAAAGTCATATAGTAGAAAAAAAAGTTCTTTACTCTATATCGACAAAAAACAAACAAAAAAAAACAAAAAAAAGAACGAAAAGCACTATTATTCTAACAAGCAGTCATAATATGGACATTCTTCCTTGACATTGTAAGCTGAGAGCTAGAAGATGATATTTATATATATTCTTCGTAGAGTAGAGATCATATAGATGCTATTAAAAATAAAAATAAAAAAAGAAATTCTCATTATTTTACATATCAGAATATCCTCCAAATAACTTTTAAAACATCATTTTTCAAGCTTAAAATCATCTTATTAATAATACTTGCACGAAACAAGTAACAGAACTGGAATTTTTTTTTGTGTTTCGTAAAAAATTATCTATACTTTACATAATATCGATTACCATTTAAATTAAATTATCTATTAAACAACATAAAGGAAACAGCACTGCCAGTCATAGACATTTTTTCGGATCATGGGATAGTAGTGTAGTATATTGTAAATGCATGTCTTTCCAGTTATTTAAAAATTTCAGTAATTTAAATGTACATATAATTTATATTTCATATCTAGAATAAATCTTTGAGGACCGTTTCTGTTCTTCTTCTTCTTCTTTGTAACTCCTTTGTATTTCGCGATCATAATGTGCTATTGTAAAAGCACGTCTGGTATTTCTATTTAGATTCTATTTTCAATCATCTCTTCATGGCTATTATTAGTATACAATGTAATAGTACGAAAGAATTGATCTGTTTAAGCTCCTCCAGCAGTAGTGATTCTTTTAATTTCTGTAGAAGAGCAAAAGTATGGTGGTGACTAATTATATAAACATCTTACGTAGTAATTGTGCTTTGACTGCTGTCTTCTAGATTTTTTTTCTTTCTTTCTTTTTTCCTCTTTACAAATATATCATTCGCAATCTTTCAAGTATTCCGATTAATCTTTTATACCTAATATTCACACGTAAAATACTAAATACTAAAACATTCAATTTTTGTACATTTATCTCATAGTAAAAAATTCAAATTAATCTCTGATTGAATAGCAATTTTAAAGTAATACGTGACCTTACTTTATTATTTTCTGGTAATTTATTGATTTACCGAATATAACTTTTAACAGAATTTTGTGTAAATTAATGTATCATATACTTTCGAAAACAGTGTTAGTACTTTTACACTGGCCGGATCTACCAAATTCATTCGTTGTCCAGTGTTCTAGATATTGAAAGCAATGGCATTTCTGAATATATATATAAACTTACAAAAGTTTTCATGTCTAACAAATATATATATATATTTGTTAGAAATGAAAACTTTTGTAAGGGAATCAATGAATAAATTAGAATCAGAATTTGATCGAGGGGGACCGTAACGAAGAATATGATACTGATCATATTTGAATGAGATAAATGTAGATTTTCTTTTTATGTACCGGTACTGTAAATAACAAATGCTTCGTTTTAAAAGTAAAATATTGGAAACTGCATGTTACGTGTGTATATTATCAACACTTGAAATGAAAGGGAGGATAAGAAGTCAAAGTCAAGATTATTTAAAAGAAAACTGCTTGAATTTCAAGCTGAGTAAACTTATCATTTGCGTTTTCATCATTTGACATATCTGTACATCAACAGTGTTTTAATATCTCATAACACTTGTTTTGTCATACGAATTAAAAGATAACTTAAAATGTAAAATGGTTGTTTGCAAAGGACATGACATACTCGAGTCGTTTCTGTCACTTTTTCAATAACGTTCAGTGCCTAAACTAGATCTTTAATATCATTTATGTATTCTTACACTTCTTTTCTCAAACAATTTAATACAGCTTTCTCTTGGTACAAGAGCAATTTGAGGATGGATAGGGGAGAAGAAATAAGATTTACTGTCAGGGAAAATATGACTTTATGAAACCTCGTGGGTGGATGTGCTATACGTGTGAATTAAAAAAATATACTAATAACAATAATAATGAGGAAAGAACCGTACCTACAAACACATTCTCACCATGCTTAAAATAAATAATATATTTATTAACCAGAGAAGTCCTCGTAGAGAGTGAATGCTGATCATAGCTCTTAAAATAGAGCTTTTCGTACATAGTATTGTTTTATATCTATTAGTAATGACCCGTCTGAAAACTGCCTATATTGTTTTAAGCAATGGCCACCTGTAAAACGAGTCTATTACTTGGTGCTCAAAACATAATTTTCTTATTCATGTAAATAATGTAATGTACTTTTGCACTCTTTCCTCCCTGTATATAGCTGTTGAGTATTTGAAAATTTTATTCTGTAATTTTTTCCTATATTACATATGTTATTTGATAATCAGTATAAGAGTGCAAAATAAACAAAGGGTAACTTAGGTGAATTCAATCTAAACATTACTAGTTCCATTTCTCGTTTAAGAAAATCGTATCCTATAGCGATTACTTTTACTACTATCATTGTAAGTGTACGTAAAGATATATAATTATCTTAAGAAATGAGAGCTAAAATATTAGATAATAATATCTGCTATTAAATTTATTTATAATTTATATCTGTTTTTAATGTGTGGTTACTCTGTTTTAATGTACTGTTGCTCTATATATATATACTTTTGCTACTTGTGTTACTATAACTGTTTTTCTATACTTACGATAGTTACATTTCGTGAGTAATGATCTTTTGTGCAGTGACTTACGAGTGTATAAGAAGAAAAAGTCTAGTCTCTTACTCTTAAGAGCAAATTGTGTATATTCCATTTTTATCTAACTCTTTATAATGATTCTTGAGGTGTTTCGCATCGTATATTTCATTTGCTTGACTGCGAAACGAGTCTTTTGTTTCTATAGGAGAAACAAGTTCCTTCCAGTATTGCTCTGTTTTCTTCCAATTTTGTTCCTGTTAAAGAATTCCATTATCAACCAAATCAGGAAAACAGTATAGTTGAAAAATGTAATAGTTACATTGATTAAATTCTTGTTATTTTAAAATCCCACTTAAGGAAATACCATATTAGGAATATAACGTCGTTTCTTATTATGCAAATGAGTTTTGTTCGTATTATATCTGTGAAACTAACTCGTTGTTAAGATTATAATTCATACGAACTGAAGTGTATATGAAATCAAGCAACGAATAAGAAGCGTGATATTTCGTAATTATTTTATTATTATGCCAGTAAAGAAGTAAAATTATTTGTTAATGATATGTACGTAAGTAAAGAGTTATTTCTTTAAAAGCAAATATGAGATAAAAATGGAATAAGCCTTATTTGAGCTTATACATCCACTTTTTTGAAATGTATTTACAATTTACTGGACTTAGTTATTTTTTTGGATGTAGAACTTTTTCATAATGTTAAAATTATCTTTTGCTGTTTTTCCATAATATAATAAATATATGTTGTAGATTTATTCCTTACTTCCACATCATTTCTCTTGGAGGCATAAATACCAAATCGAGCGTTTTTCTTTGCTATTAGTACATTACATATTTCACGTATTTAATAACTAAAGATTGTTTATTTTAAAAGTAATCAAGAAAAAGGTATTTAAGTCACAAAGTTTAAACACCAATTTGTAATCAATAAAGCCTCATTGCAGTACAAAGCCAATGCTAATTCAGATCAGTTGGGTGTAGTCAGAGTGTTTGTTGCCTATTTATAGAAATCTGCAGTATATATGTTTGGTAGAATATGACGTGAGGTAAATCTAAGAACACAACTAACACGTCAAGTAAGGTCTGTTTTGTTAATATTTTTGAACTAAATAAATAAATGCTTTTGTTCGGTAAATATTATTTTTGAAGAAAGAGTATATTCTATAATTGTTTCTCTTTATAATTTGAGGGTATCTTCGAAAACTATTTACGATTTCAGCTACTTTTTATTAATTAAATGGGTTTCACAATATAGCCCCGTTGAATTTCTTTCAAATTCTCTTTAAATCTCTTCCGTCCTGTTGTTCTGTCTTTCTTTCTGTGTGCATCTTTTAAGTTTAATAACTGTCTAAAATGTTTAATATAATACTGCGATCATAAGTCCTCAAATTTATTCATTGTAACACACCCTGCACCCTGAATCCCTTCGGATTTTAATGGTACGATAATACCATAGAAAATGTCAACATGTCATTTCCTTCTTCCTCAAATTCACAATAGATATGAGAAATATTCCTCTAATTTATCATATAACACTTATTACTAAGTTCGCATATGCTTATGTCTTTTATATTTTCTCATAATACTTCAGCTGAAAAGTGTGGCATGAAGACAGGGGTAGAAATGATATTTACTGAATCTGAATGTACAAGATAAAGCAAGACCAGTATAACATTCTGGAATTTTTCATCGGATGCCAGAGTTTTAGTAACACCAGTAATGAGTTCGTGTGGATACGATGATTAAATACATTGTTGATCTTGCTTATGTTAGCCAATAGAATACTGATTTTATACCATGTAAATAAAGATAAAATTAATTTGAATGAAAGCATCCTTTCAGAATTCGTTTAACAACTTTATATAGCTTCTAGTTCGAGATGCGATGAAACACTATATCCAAATCATTTTACCAGCTTCAATAAAAACGAAAGGGAGGAAAGCGTGTCGCATCACTTGTTTGAATTATATAACTGTGAACTGTACAATTATATTATTCCATTGATATTACTCTATTATACAGAAATGATTTCGTCTCCTCACTAAAAGCTACTCTTTACAACAGTCTCATTTTAATCTAAATTACATCTGCTCATATGTGTTACTTTGTTAATTTAGACTCCGTGGACTTACTAAAATACTTTTTAATTATTTGTGTAGCTACTTAAAAGTATTTTTGTGAAGTCCAGAGGATGTATTAGGAACACTCCTGTAAGTAATACATATATTTCAAAAGTAGCCAGTTTAAAACTAATTGAATTATTTGTATATCGTCGGTTTTTGTTTGTCACCTAAAATATATTTTAAGTATATGTAGATGAAGAGGAACTTAAAAAGAATGTACTACATCAAGAAAAAAGAAATAATTACGTATTCTAAAATAACAATGTATGATTAACATGCCCAGAGGTAGATATAATGCGGACATGTGTCATTAATTTCATTAAATTCTTTTTCCCTGATCTGTCGATATTTCCTACAGATAGCCTTACATTTTCTCAGTAAAATATAAAGCTTTGTTAGTTCATTCGTTTCACGAAAAATTAATCAAGAAAAGAAAACTTAAATATAGTGTTGAATAAACTAACTTTGTCTGTGTTCAGATTTATCGAATCAACCTTATTTCGAACTGATTAACAAATGGAAGCTAGTAGCGGTTATAGCCCATTTGTGCAGTGAAATTTAAGAATACACTTGTTTTGGACCGCCTTCTTGAAGCAGCACAGTGTAGTAGTTCCATATTCGGTTCCAAGATGAGCCACGTGTTGTATTTAAAAACGAAATTGATAAAAACATTGGTAAAACAACACATGAAACTAAATAGTACAGGATCTTTCCATGTGATATGCTACTCGTAATTAATAGTCTTTGGAAAAAATATCTCTTAATGGTTAAAACAATATTATGTATTAACTGTAGTTACTTTAAATAGCAGTTTTATTGGACAAGAGACAATCACTTAATACGACTTAATCAATTACAAAGTGCTAATAAATTTTATCGTAATTGTTAAAAAATATAACAGTTTGTTTCTCGAGATTTTTGAAAGCGTAGTACTAGAATTCGATGCATGTCTTGATGTGAAATCAACAAATTCGTAAATATTCGTTAAAACGTTGAATTAATCAAAAACGTTTTTATCTTTTAACATAAACTTTTTCCATTGTCGTGGTAAATCGAAAAGTATACTTTCTACTGAGGATGTGTAATAGTAAATCATATATTTGAAATACGAATTTTCGTTATTAAACTATTGAACTTTCAATTTTTCAGCTTTAGATTTGTGTGAAACTTTATTGTTGTTTTAATGTTCCTGTCTTTTCTCTTCTTTAATCTGTTGTTGTTTCACTCGTCTTTTGATTTCCTCTTGTACTTTTCTTAATTCATTACCTCTTTACCATACATTGTACGATTGAAAGGCAATTTGTAATAATCCTGTGTCATCTTTTCTTTTTTCACAAACTATAATTCCTTCTTTCGATTACTCTACTATACAGTACATGTTTTTTAAACTAAAATATTAACCTTGCACTTAGTTCCACTGTCACTACACAGCACTTTATGCATATTGTAAAGTATTAAAATTAAGTAACGACTGAAAAGAAAATAGAACAAAGGCTTTTTAGAAAGCCACGTTACAAAATGCAGTTTTTATTAATAAGTAGACCATTAAAAAATATTTCTTAACAGAAATATCGTAACTGCCTTGAGGTTTTATTGGGATAGGCATTGGAATAGCTATTTATATGTAGCTAAATTCTGGCAGGTTTACCCTTTTAGTTTCTGTTACGGCTGACATTACCGCTCTACTATTCAATTTATGTATTCATCTACTTCCAGAACATATATGATATATGTGTATGTATACAATAATTCAAATATCTAATTTTTGTTTTGAGTTAAGAGCTTACCATGACTCATTACTCGAGTTAAAATTCTTTGAAGAAAGCCCAATTATAAGGTAATTTCAAACATTTCGTTTTAAGAAACCAACAACAATCTATATCATAGAAATGAAAATTAAACTATAGTTTATTTAATAGAAGTTTTTACGTAAAATTTGCTTTGTGAAGGGTTCTTCTCATGGCGTCGTATGGCAATTAACTAGATTTGCGGGCGGTTGGGGGGTGTGTGTAACATATTGGTTTCTGGAGGATGTTTTATTTTACAGTTTTTTTTCAGTATCTAAGATAATAAAATCTAGTTTACTAACATCTAGTTATTCAATTTGTCCAAAATTTGTATTCTAATTAAAATTTATTAATATTGGAACGATCCAGCTGCAATATCACTGACAATTTGAATATTAAAAGTAAATAGTTGGATGTTTTCCTTGAAACGTGGA
The DNA here is from genome assembly GCA_022664845.1 of Lepisma saccharinum. Lineage (NCBI taxonomy): Eukaryota > Metazoa > Arthropoda > Insecta > Zygentoma > Lepismatidae > Lepisma > Lepisma saccharinum. Next base: position 64,865 of record JAGDQP010002186.1, read on the forward strand.
TGGTATGGCAATGTATTTAACTTCAAATACTGCCACATTCCATTATTTTCTAAAGAATTTGAACTGAATGAGTATTCCGAATCGTGGAGAAACTAGATTGAGCTCCATTTTAGTTCAACTAATATGACAAGTTTCAGTCCAGTTTGTTAATAATCTAACAGGCAAGGAAATGTTTCTCATTTTGATTTTTGAACCATCTTTTTATTTTCAAGAATTTTAACAGCGAGTCCTTGAGATCATATGTATGTATCAATGAATCAAATTATGCATTATATCTTAGACAACAAAATTGTATTAAAACCAAAACATACTGTAAGGAAAGTTCAGGATTCACACTTGCACAGTATGAAGAAAAAATGTATATCTTCGTCCTTTTTTCCAAAGCAAATAACGTTCTGTAATTAATTATGTTCTTGAACAATAGTATGTATTATCTTATTACCTGATTCAAGTGATTCTTTTTTATATATTTGTTATAATTTTGTTTTCCAGTTTGAGTGAAATCAATGTACAACGTTACCGTTCAACTTTCTTTGTGTGTTACGAGGGTCCATTTGTTTTACTTTTTCATTGAATAATCGTAGTGATTAAATTATAATTAAGTAGGGTTTATTTACTTTATAAATTCCCGTAATTTTTTTGTTTTCTTTTTATCTGTACTTGCCAGAAACTTATTTTTGTATCCTAGTCACTTTATTGTCATGTGATAAATAGTATGAAAAATGCAGAGGGACTGTTTTAAGGAGTTCTGTATATACAGTATAAATATAAAAATGTCAGTATTGTTTAGATTGAAACATGTTTTTTTTTCGTAATAGTTTTTCCTTTAAATTTACCAGTTGTATTTGAAGGTATTGTGCCTATCAAATGAAATATATATGGTTCCATGATTCATATACGTAATTTTTCATGGATTAATTCACTTCCATTCCTTTTAATTCCTTTATAACTGTTCATTCTCTTACAGGATGTCAATTTATATTTGAATATGTAAATATATTTTTGTATATGAACCTAAACAGTAGGGATCCACGTAAGTTTTAAATAATGTTAGCAGTGAAGAATAGTGTTGGTGAATTAAAAAGATTTTAAAAGAAGAAAAAAACAAAGGGGAACTGTTAATCGTGTTAATATTTGCCTGTAACCACAGACTCTTAGCATAAACATAGTGATATTTATTTATATTCCATATTGAAGAGCTTCTGTTTAACGAAGCAGTATAGACTGTACGTTATTTTACAGATATTGATAGTTACATAATGGTATGTTATTTTTTTTAGGGTACGTGTAATTTTTTTCACTACAGACCGTTTTAAGTTTTTTTTTTTTTGTGGCAAGAAGAAAAAATGTTAAAAGGGAAGCATAATGTAAACTAATTGATTTCTTTTTCGTATTTTAAAATAGCCGATTATCTTGCTAAAAAAATAGTATATTAAATATGGTTCTGAGTTACAATTAACAGACACTTACGTATTTTGCTTGTAATATTTTACTGATTATAAACGTAGATTTTCATTCACTGCATTATATTTTTATTAGATGCTTTTCCCTAATCAAACTATTTTTATTTATTATTTGCGTACAAGTGAAATCATTGACTATTGTACTTTACTTAACATATTTTAATTATGTGAGGCATGCTTATCTCTAGAAATCTCATTAATTTCTTGCGGTCGAATGTTATATTTGATTTTTTTTTTGTTTTGTTTTTAAGGAAACTCATAATGAAATCGTAGATCAGATTTACAGTTCTTATCAAATATGATAAAATATAACGCAATTTCTAGAACTAGCTCATTTAAATACAGAATGTTATTAAACAAAATCGTCTTAATGATTTTATTTAAACAGTGGCGTCAGTGCAAATTTTATAAATTTCAATTATATTATTATTATTATTTTGATTTTTTCTCAATTTCAACCACAGTATTTTTCACAAAGATAAGACAATGTATTCAAGTTCTTCTAATAATTAAAATATACTAACCAAAGCCTGTTAATTTGTGTGTGTTGTGTGTGTCTTGTTTCTCCCACCTAAACGTAGTTCTGCAATCGATAGATACATGTTCATTTAATTCTAAAGACCTTTAAGCCACGAGAAATTGTTTCATTAATCTTCGTTAAAAATTGACGAATCGTTAAGTAACTTTAAGGACTTCGAATACATTAAATTCATTAGCAAGCGATTCGTTAAATTCTTAACGAAGGTTAATGAAACCCGCCAAAAGAATGCGTTTGCCCAAGAAACGCTTCTAGTCGAACCTATAATAAATAGGAAGAAGGTAAGACAGATACAATAATTACAAAACCACTACAGAAAACGTATGGTTCCAAACTCCCACTACTGTATTACAGCCATGTTCAATCCACTACTGGATGAGGCCTTTCCCAGAGGTAGGAGGAGTTCTACTGTTCCCACGCTGATCAGACGTGTTGAGAGAGGAAAGCCGAAGCTCTCAACTGTTTTCACCACGGTCTTTTATTTACAGCATCTCCCTAATCGCATCACGATGCTGGGTGAGCACCGTTCCACACCCTCTCGCTTTGGAAAAAATCCCTTGACAGAGTCAAGAATCGAACCCGGGACCCCACGATCAGCAGTCAGTGACGGTAACCACTAGGTCATATGTAAATATATATTTATAAACATACATATAGATAAATTTATCTTGATCACCTCTATAAACAGAAAGAGGGAGAGAAGCGAAACTTTACATGAAGCAACGACATGGAGGGGAACATCTTCTCATGTATTAGGCACCAACACCCAATGAACGGTGTTGCCGAAAAACTTATATTTTTTAAAAATGGAATGGCCTAGATTTGATTTGATAATTGGAATGAGCAATGCAAACAAAGGCGAAAGAGATGACACTCGCAGTTCAGGGTTGCCAAGTTTTCGAGAAATAACGTTAAAGAAGTATAAAATTGAATGTCTTTTTGCACACACTGTGAGTGGCATACAAATTCTCTGAGCACATGAAATGAAAGACTGGTAAGAACTCGTTAAATTGACTCGAAGTTTAGAAGGGGGAGGTAAACAGTGTTGCCACAACACAAGAGAAAAAATGAGTTTGGAAATAGTGTAATAGCTCAGAAAAAATCACTAGTACATTATGATTTAAAAGTTATAGAGCAAGTCAATATGGCATAAAGAACATTGTAACGTTGATTTGAGATCGATAAGTCAAATACTTTCCGAGATATCAGGTATCTTGTAAAAGCTGAGAATTTTACGTTGTCAAAGATGGCAACGATGTTTCAAAATTCCCTGTTTTCCCTTTCCTTTGTGAAATCAGCAAGAAGTAATGAATACTAAATAAAACACCAATAACTAAACATATGATAAAATGTAACGCCTATGAGCAGTGGCGCCGACGTGAAGAAAACATTGGGGGGCTTAGTAGTCGAATTGTAAATTAAAATTAAATTTTAGAGGTGGGAACTTCAAGGACTTCATTTTTACTCTATTGCATTACTTAATACGTTGTACCAATGCCTTTAAACTAGAATAAACCTTTTCTTATCTTGGAACTAGCAAGTCTTCCCAATAATTATCACACCAATTACTATGCTTAATAGCGCCAATCGTTTTGTTCTTATTACAAATCGCGCCATCTTTTATATATAATTAAATTAGTTCACCCCCCCCCCCAATAAATAAATAAAATAAAGCACTATCGGAAACTTAGACACTGCTAATGCCATCTTCTTGCACATCACAACCGTACAACGTTATAATATTGTAACGCGCGCGTTCGCACAAAGTAAGTAGCAAAGAAATACATCAAAAAAGGGTTGTTGTCACATCTCCTAAGTCAAACTTTTGTACCTAAGATAAAATGTTCTCTTATTTTGCACTAAATTCTCGTACTAACGTAAGTCAACGTATGTATGATTTACATGCATAATAAACACATTAGACCTCCCGTGCGTTTGGCTGACAACACGAACAAAGTTGAAAGTTTCTGTATTTTGGTCTTTTGAGGTCAAAGATTTATTAAGAAGAAGGGAGGGTAGTTTGGTGACAGACAACTGCATCTTGAACTTGCGCTGCGTTGCAATTGCGATTGGTGCGACAAACCTTTTCGAAATTAAAGCCTATTTATTTGTGAAAAATTCGTATTATGAATGACATCCCATGTTTTAAAAAACGTTATTCAATTACGCTTATTTTTGAATGGCCTTTAGGCATCTTTGACCCAGGCCGTCACTAGAACGAAATTACCTTTTCGATTCTGGTCCATAATACTGCTGTATTTCAGAGACAATTACACGTAGAGGAGAGAAATTCTTTAAGAAATTGAGTATTGATGTTAAGCCATTGTTCTTTTATACACTTACTGTGCGATCTCTTTCTAAACTTTCTTATTTCAAGGTGAAAGAATACAAAAAGGTTAATCAGAATGAGCATTCTTCTGGGGAAGCAGATTGGAATGGAAGCGCCAGGGCTTTTGTCTAGATACCATCCTCTCATTTGTCTGGTGAGGGTACTGGTTACTCCAAACGGGTCGATTAGTGGTAGACTTCAAACCTGCGTGACTCCCTAGTGATCTCTGAATGAATGAATACATGAATGTCTTCAAATAACGGACATGGATTAATTTAGAAGTCTACATAATTTGATGATATTTTGCAAAAAAGACCTAACTAGGAAGATTTCGATTTCTCAGGAGGGAGTATAAACAATGAAAGAAATTAAGCTGCCGATAAGAACTTTTAATACACCGTTAACATCAATACTAATAGGAACACGACATAGTCCTATTTAATTACGTTTCTCACAATATTTTGAGCAAAATTATGTACAAATCTCATTTTCAAGAAAAGAAAAAAAAGGCCCTTTTAGCAGAACATCATCGAATGATATATGAAATACATAAACTACACTTGATTAAATGAACGAATGAGTGAATGAACTACTGAATAAACGAACACATCAACATACCTTACGTACTATATATAAATTACTTAGAATAATCCTTTCATAGACTCTCAATAGTTTATTAGGCGCAGTTATATGTATAAATGAATGGCCTTTTGACAGTGAGAAATTACAATTTCATTTTTGGATTTTAGGTAAATGTATCTCAGACCGGGTACGGTTGGGGAAGAAAGTGGGCCAGGGCATACTTTTAATGTACCATATGCCTGGGATGACACGAAACACCTATCAGGACGACCGGCCGCTGGGATCGATTCCGAGACCTTTCGAATGCTAAGTCAACGCTCTACTAACTCAGCTACGACCACTCGAATAACCTGTTGAAAGGAAGAATATAATTATAAAAGTCTTGATATTACACACATAAATTAATTTTGAACATCCATACGCAGTCGTCTTCTTTTTTTTTTTAAAAAAAAAATAGGTGGTGGAACTCTTATGCGCAGGCTCCATTTTAAGATTCTACAGATGTTCAAAAAACATTAAGGAAATTTGTTTCCTTCTTTTCGAGGATCAAATTTACTAGAATGAATTTGTGACAGGCTAATAGAAACTACTTTGAAAATTGTATTTTTTCAAACCAGTTTTTCCATTTTTTTTAAAACTTTCCAATCACTAAAAGGAAAAATTGTCGGAACGCCAATCCCGGCGCTTTCCTCCCTCCCCGCAAAAAACTGCAGTTGAATGTACTATCTAAACACATGGAAGAGACAGAGGGATCAACCAGGATGTAGCATGGTTCTTTCTCTGGGTCAAAGAAATCGACCACATTTCTTAAAATTTTACAAGCTTCGATCGTAAACGACATTCCAAACACGATTCTCAATGGATAAAAACAAAACAATGAATGACGAACTGGCAAAGTAGTGAGCGTTATTTGCTTGTTTTTCTCAGAAGGATAAGAACGATTTTTTGTAGATGTGGTATTTTGGGGTGATATCATTGCGTTTCGCAGTTTTTCTGAGGGCAGGGCCGGAAGCGGCAGGGTCCATTGACCCCACTCCTACGACCACGCTCAACTCCATAACAGCAAGCATCATAAAACAAACTACAACACCACAACAGATGACCCACTGACAACAACAATCATCGCCACACTGTACGGTACAAGACAGAAAAACGTCTTTATGCGACAGGAATAGAAATATTTAATCTACAATTACTATGGAAAAGCTTTTTTGTTCCCCACCCCCCACCCCCCAAAAAAATTCAACTTTTGAAAAATTAGGCAAGGAAAACAGATTGTAGAAATGATAATATTAAAAATATAAGTGAAATAATGAGGGGGCTCAAGAGGTCTCAGCCTTCAGGTTCCGGCGCCTCTGCCTATGAGTCCTTGAAACTATTAACTAAGTCTATGTAGCATAAACTAATCGTTTTAAAGTGAAAATAAATTACAATTTAAAAGCCTACATAAATATTAAACACGACTACCTATACTTTAAGCATGTAAATTATTGCAACTTTTTTTCCCTTTATTAGTTTGTTGTGATTAAATTATTTGTTAATAGATGGTACTAGCATAGCCTAACTAGTGACGTCTATTCTCTTTTGTATGAAATATGTGAACTTGAATATCAATACCGTCTGAATTACAAAAGAGATTTGATGTAAATCAGATGCATTCAATATCTTTGAGTTTTTTTTAATATCCATATTTGTAATGATCATCAATAGCATTACGATTACAAATAAGACATGCAGAATAATTTACTTTACTAAATCTTAAACTACGTGCGATTGGCAAAACTTGATTTCCAACTAGTTATACTACATACAGAGTGCGAATTACGGCCGGGGATTCCGGAGACGAAATTTGGAACAATGCTAAGAATTGGAATCTTCTACAGTTTTTTCACTTGTATTTTTGCCGATGAGTAAGCGAAAGAAATGGAATAAAGAAGCAATAATGCTGGCCATAATATTAGTTAGAGAAAAGAAGATGGGATACAAATTGGCAGTAAAGACTTTTTAATGTTCTTACATCCATCTTGAAAGAGTACGTCAAGTCTGGAATTCCAGCTGAAGATTGTGTTATAAAAACAACTGGACGTAAACTTGTTCTGACGAACGATATTGAGAAACAGCTTGTTGTTTGGAAAGAAATCTCATTTTTACGGGCTAACGCTTTCAGATCTCAATTAGTCGAATAGCTTACCAACTAGCAATAAGAAACAATCTTCTTATGGTGCCATGAAGTGTGTGTATCTATCAAAATTGGTAAATACTTTTATCTGTGACAGTTGTCAGTATGTGTAACCTCAAAATGTCAATGTTCACTGAAAATGAAGATTGACAATTGAGACTAGAGTTCATAACTCTACCTTTACTCCATTTTTCTTGCTTTCTTTAACAAATACATTGTTTATTTTATATATTCAACAGTGCTTTTATACTGTATTACTACTCAGTTATCGTAATAAGTAATTTTCTAAGTAATAATAGTACGTGTAGTTGCAAGTAAACAATATCAGGTATTTTATCCCCCCACCCGCTGGAAAGATAACCTAATTCGCACACTGACTACATATCAATCAACCATAGGCGTAATGATTACACTTAACATTTAGGAAAAATGTAGTTTAATGATATTGTTACAAGATCATTAAATTTCACCGTAAGATTGAATTCGCTTGCAAGACTTTTTCCTAATAAAAAATTAGCTGGGTCTTATAGAACAGTTGAATAATCCACACTTGCTCTTCAAGACAGAGTCGCATTGAAACGTTCCGCCATCTATACGCTCTTGTTGGAACTCTCGAAACGTGCTATCATCTATACGCTTTTGTTGGAACTCTCGAAACGTGCTATCATCTATACGCTTTTGTTGGAACTGCTAACAAGTACGTGAAAAAAATTGAATCAGGAGGCAGTAACTTCAATGCCAATAGTCCTTAATGCCAATAGTTCAAGTGATTTAGTGCAATAAATGTTCAAAATGATGCCCTTTGACCTCGATACACTTTCGAATTCGTTGAAGGAACGATCGGTGTATACGTAAAAGAACACAACTCCCAACTTTTACACACATATTACGTATTCGAATTTTCATGTCTTCTGGAGTCATTGGAACATTGAAATAAACCTGCTTTTTGAGATAACCCAATAGGAAAAAATCTGGAGCTGTTAATTCAGGAGATGGAAATGGCCAATGGACTGGACCTCGTGGCCAATCCAACGACCGTTATATTTGGTATTTAACACTTCTCTTACAGTTCGTACAGAATGGGCAGGGCAACCATCATTTTGGTACCACATGTTGTTTCTCACTTCTAATGGTGCATCTTCCAATAGTAAGGGTAACTCCTTAATTAAAAAGTTTCTGTACATTTCTGTCATTAATGTACCATTGAAAAAAAATCCAATTATCTCGGCCCCCAAAATTCCGCACCAAACATTCACTGACACTTCTCTGATGCTCCACTTGTCTTAACCAATGTGGATTCTCCACTGCCCAATAATGCATATTATGTCTATTTACCTCACCATGATTGGTAAACATACATTCGTCAGAAAATAAGACCAACATAAAAAAGTCATTTCGAATTCGAATTTTCTCTTTAGCCCGTGTACAAAATAATATTCTATTCACAAAATCGTCACCATGCAATTCCTGATGTAACGACACGTGGTAAGGATGAAATTTGTGTTGTTTCAATATACTCAAAACACTTCATTTGCACATAATGTTAGAGAACTCACTTGGGGATCTAAATTCACTGCAGGTAATACTGCAGTTGTATGATCGTCGGTGGCTGTTTTCCTTCGCTTCCGCTTTCGGGGCTGAAAACTTCCTTCTTCGGAAAATTGTTTAGTGACTAAAAAACGATATCCTGGATGGAGCTCTCCTATCAGGAAACAGTTCGGCATACAAACGAATTGCCTGTTGAATATTTCTCCGTGATTCCCCATAAATCAGCACCATTTCAATCTTTTCTTCTAAAGATAAAGGCTCCATTTTGCATTCAGTAACAAGAGATTAATGCGACTACGATATTTATATTGAGTCTACGCAGTGACACATGGAAGAAATAATAAACAGTTCAATTCATATGGAACAAAACACTGCAGCTGATGCAAAAGTGTAAATAGCAGCAGTTACTGGGAAACGGTTTAGTGCCTGTTACTAGACACGCCCACTAAACAAAGCAAAATGATAAAGAAAACACGAAGAGTAGCTTTCCTTGAGATCGAACCTATGGCCCTTTGAACAAGAGTCGAGCGCTCTACCACTAAGCCATTTATTTCTCCACAATTTTTTTTTTTTTTTTTGATCATGTATTACTTGCTAAGTAGACATTAGAGTAATATTTACATTATTTCGTCTATTTTCACAGTCAAAATACACTAATTACATAAAAGAATCAAACTATCACGTTTGTACAATCTGAGTAACCTAGAAAAAAAACAACAACACATATTTGCATTAAATTATGTTATAATAGAACGAAAATAACATGAAAAATGCCGATACGCTGTTATTTTTTCGCGTGCACGCAAAGGAAAGGAAAAGAAGGGAATTTTGAAACACCGTTGCCATCTTTTACAACACACAATTCTCAGCTTTTACGAGATACCTGATATCTCGGTAAGTATTTGACTTATCGATCTCAAATCAACGTTACAATGTTCTTTAGTTTAGGCTGAAACTGGGTGATTAGAGCCGGTGGATTGAGATTGGTGTTGAAGGTTTGAGTAGGTTGAATGTGTCAGGATACACAGCGAATCTGTTTGGTTACAAGGTTAGATGGGTATCACCTCCCGACAAATTTTGTCTGCAGCCCTCAGCAGGGAAAGTGAGGATTGTCTGGGATGTTGTGTGACGTCTTGAAGAAAAGTCAAACAATCAACACGGAGTATAACTGCAATCTCCTGCAGCAGTTGCGGGCCTCCATTGCCGAAAAGAGACCTGGCAAACTGAAAACTCATCTTCCTCCAAGACAATGCGCCGTGTCACGCAGTCCGTGTCACCATTCAGGAATTCCATTATTCTGGCTTCGAATTGTTACCACACCCACCCTATTCATCGTAATTGGCGCTCTCCGACTCAGGGTGGAATGTTTAAAACAAAATGTTTTAAACAGATGTTTAAACAGAGGCGATTGTTCTAAACATTTTGTTTAAAACTATTTGAACATTTGTTTTAAATGATGTTTTTTTAAGCCGTGTTTAAAGCATGTTAATTTTATTTTTCTTCTTTGAAAGTGTCATATTATTTTTAAGAGTACGAAAGGGTGTGTTTGTATCAGTAAAACGTGTGCAATTTGTCCCGAGTGAAAGCTAGTTTCTAATATAATCAGTATTATGGCGTTTCAAGCCTACAGATGGAGAAATAAAATGCGTTGTTTCAATTTATTCTTTATCGGCTGGTTGCTAGAAGCGGGAAATATTAATTCGCTATCAATAACATGAATCAAGATGTTCATATTTCAAATCTTGCCAATATGTGGGCGAACCAGAGGGTTCGCTAAAAGTGGCTTGTATGGTTAAATTGCAGTCAGCAGTGTGACTAGTTTAACACATTAATTGCAGTGATCAGTTGCGTTCGAAGTACTGTCAACTTAGCTACAGAGTTAACAAATTTCAACAACACAGAAATATTTCAGAAGAAATACGATCCAGATTGATTGCCATGCAGTAAGACCAAAACCGGAATTAGACGAGAGTCACAACAATATCGCTGACTAACTTGAATTAGAAGAAGAGGACATCGTTCAAATAGAGCCTAATCATTATCTTAGATCAATATTATTACAAATGAAAACAGGTGACATTGTGCAACGAATTTTGAAAAAAAAAAAGGTATGACAGTTCAATTTACATTTGCGAGCCACGTGTATCAGTTACCTATTAGTCTGGTAATCGAGGACATCACTGTAGTGAATGTAGCGTATTTACCAAATGAATTTTCCAATCAACATATAGCAGACTATTTTGCCAAATTTGGAACTGTTATCAAAGTAGAACATAGAACGTACCGGGAGCAAAATATCGCTTTAAGAACATTCCAACAGGACATCGTAATATATACATTCGAATAAACCAGGTACCACTCCCAGTATTTGCATCCATTGGAATTTATTAGTTTCAAATATTCTCAAATGAATCTCCAGTGAAGTGTATAGCAGATGTGGGTGCCAGAAAGTGGGAGGTAAGCAGGTAAAAACAATTATCCCAGTGAACTTACCCAGCAACGAAATAAATATCTTTCAATATTCGAAGACTGAATTTCCTACAGTAGGTCAAGCTAGTGCCAAATCTTGGGGAAATTAACTAAAGTTAGTCAGACAACTAAAGAGTTAGAAGTACCGGAGGTGTCCGTTTCCGAGCCTAAAATTACAACTGAGAATTTAATTTCTAACAAACATCAGCAGGTGGGGGAGAGGAAGTCAGCCTATTCGGAAGCAATTCAAGGCGCTATGGTAGTACTTACGACCAATGAAGTGACGAGTGACTCGTTTCAAGAAATTGAAAGTAATGCAGAGAACAACTTAAACAATTCACAATCTACTCCTTGCAAAAGCAGGGATATTGAAATAAGTGAATCGGAAGTAGATCAGCTCAGTGTTGCTTCCTCACAAACTGGTATTGGGTATACTAATCCTGAAGGTGGTATAGTGGATGACAAAGAATCGTATGTAAATAAACTCTTATCACCTCCGCCTAATTCACATGTTGCAATTACTCCTTTTGATTCTTCGTTTAGGAGTGGTAATAGTGTGGTATCCATCCCAGCACATTTCGATGGTAGCTTTGTACACGATTTTCATCAGCCTGCGGATGTTACTTGAGAAAGCTAGTTAATTGTGGGAAAGAAGATACGTTAGAACAGTTAGTGATCACGAAATATAGGATTAGTTTTAGTCGTTAATGGTATTGTAGTGAGTTGTTATTGTGTTTGGGTGGTGTTGATCAAGATATATCAACAATTTGGCAGCAACAAAGTGGATTGGTGTATTAACTGTCTTTGTAGGGATGACTATATGCCATACTTTCGGGATCGGTACATTTAATGTAGAAGCAACTTCTCATTTTAAAAAGTGGAAATATTTGCAACAAACGCTATGGGATAATGAAATAAACATTTTTATACTGACAGAAACAGTTGATTATTTCCATATGTCTCAGAGATATTCTTGGTATAATAAGTTTATGCCTATGGAACATCGTGGAGTGGGGCTTATGCATAGGAATGACATTTATTTCTCATATGTTACTAAACACTTTAGTGGTAGAATTATATATGGGCGGTTGGATAAATTGTGATAGTGGGAGTTTATGTGGATCCCAACATGCTAATCAAAGGCATAATGATTTTCTCTTTCATCTGACACAAATTATACATCAATATAATGAACTGCCTTTGATTATACTAGGGGACTATAACATGTACCCAACAAAAATAGATAGTATTTCGCCTATGCCTCCAAGTACACAATTTAACAGTTTTATTCAGGTGTATAAATTGACGGATGTTTGGAGAAAATTTAAATTTAACGGGCCTGGACTTAGTTTTGTGCATCCTAAAGGATTGAGTAGGTTAGATAATTGCTTAGTGAATATTGTGATGTTACCATATGTGAAAGAAATTGAAAAACAACAACTTGCGTGGTATGTTCTGTAATTTGTCTATGCAAAAATTTATGAAGTCAGAATTTGTGTGGCTTTTTAATAATAAGCATTTAGAAACAGTAATATAATGTGTTAATTAGTGAATTATGTCAGAAGTTTATTACAGCCCACAGAGATGAGGCAAAACTGTTGTCCCCCTTTGTATGGATTCAATTTAAAAAAAGTGTATATTACACAAAAGAATATGCCAAGAACTAAGCGCAGTTGAGGCATGCTCAAATAAGGTATTATCAACAATTGTTAGAGTTAGCTGTTAGCAAACATTCTACTACTTCGAGATTAACATTAACAAATGTCAAGCAGTACTTAGAACATTAAATTTAAGAGCTACACAGAGTTTCTTGTATACTACTGATGTCCGTAAAATGGGGATAGTTGAACCGTCTAATTTGCAACACTTTTTGTACCATAAGAAGCAACAAGATAACTGATCGATAAGTTTCAAAACCCTGAGGGACAGGTCTTACACAATAACATGGTAGCGGCGGAAATATATAAGGCCGTTAAGGATCAGTATCAAATGTCTAGGATATCGGAGGATTTTGTTTCCCTAATTGAGGATTTAACTCCATATTCTCCGATACTTATGCCACAAGATGCTCATATGTTAACGGCTTTACTAGCACTCAATAGCAAAGCTGCGTCTGGGATTAATGATTTGACTGTGCAATGGTACTGTAAATATGCAGATTATATAATTCCGATAGTAACCAAAGAAAGTGTATAACTCGTTTTGGACAACAACTAAAATAGATCAGGAATTTTTTCAAGGTCTTGGAATTCTATTAAAAAAAAGCCAAATAAAGATCACAAAACTTTAACGATAGATAGTTTTGAGATAATTACTTTAGTAACTATTGAACACAAAATTTTGTCGAAAATCATTTATAATCGCCTAAGTGAGATGGAGATTTCTGCTTACGCCTTATCAAAGTGGTTTAAAAGGCACTATGACGATAAATGAAATATTATATGATATAAAAGAATTCCTTCGAATTCAAAATAAAATACAAGAACCAGATGTCACTTTAGCAAGTTTAGATTGTCGATCGGCATTTCCGAATGTACATCATACATATATTATAGCGATATTTGAGGTTATGGAGTTTCCACCGGAATTTTTGACTCTTTGTGGAAAGATATTGCGAATGAAGTATATTAAACTCAAAATCAATGGAGGTTTATCCCCATCTATATCTTTACAACGTGACGTTTTAGGGCTAATCTTTAGTGTTATCTCCGGTATTGAATTATATAACGTCTAAAGTCAGAGGTTGGTCTTTTCAAAGGCAAACACTGAAATACTTTGCGTACTTAGACGATATAAGCGTGATTCTTCGTCACCGTAACGAAATCATCATGATTGAAAACTGTTTCAACGATTACAACCTACGGCAGGTTTTTAATTAAATGTAAGGAAAACGAATATTCTGTTACTATCTAAAATCTGACTTTTCGCACATTCTTCCTCTAGTAAAACAGCTTAAAGTGTTAGGGATTGAATGGACTGAATCGATTCGAACTACCTAATTTCTGACAGCTAAAAAGTTAGTCCAAATGGTTATCGCCAATACTACAAACTTTACACACGTGTTTGCGACTTTGCAACCCAGAGCTCAATTTTTGAATATTTATATTTATAGTAAACTTTATTACATTTTACAAATGTTTCCTCTTCCAAAAAGTATGTTGGCATCTAATTTGAAATACTCCGGATTTTTTCTTTGGAAAGGGTATACGTTGCGAATTGCTAGACATAAATTATATTTACCTAAAGTGCAAGGCGATTTACAATTAAAAAATATACAAATTCAGGGACTAGCATTACGCACCCAACGGGTGGTTAAATGTATTACAGGTGCGGATAAGTTGTCAGTACTTTCAGATAGTGTTACATTTTCTTCATCTAGATGTGCGCCTTAACATTCAACCATGGAATCATTTAGTAAGCCATAAGAAGCAATGTTAAAAAACGGTTTCCATAGTTGCAACCAAACGACTTAAATTTAAGAAGTTGAATTTCACTCCATAATAGGCATAACATTAAGCAACAACTTATGACCCAAAATTTATGCCTATATTAATATGTAAAGAAAATAATAATATTTTTAAAATCCTATGTTCGATTTAACTGAGTCGCCGCTAGTTGGCACAAGAGGGATCACGTAACGTAGCGGTGCGACGTATCTGCAGAAATACAGTATAAAGAAACGATCAAAAGTACAATTGGCGGTCTTACGTGAAACAGAAAAGTATTCTGGTTGTGCTAAAAAGATTTTTATTTACCTAACAATTGAACGAACTGAGATTCGTTTCTGACAAAATGTGAGATGAAGCTATCTCGTTTTCTTATCAAGCAGTGGTGGTCTCGCAATGTTTCGAACTGCACGCTCTTTGTAAGTGGTTCAGCCGTTCAGTGCATGTAGAGAAAGTGGTGGGAGTATTGTTTATGAAGGAAAACTAAAACAGATGGTGTCAGCACAAAGACGAGTAGGGGAAAGCGAAGGTCACGACCATACTGTTACACGACAGTAGAAAAAGACCAAGGAGGGCGATTTGTGATTGACTGACCAGCCCTTCTCAATGCTAAAAATGTAGAACAGAAGACGGGCTTGGAGTGGGTGACACACAAGATAGTATTTGCACCCGCCCTGGTATTTCTATTTACTGTTTCCGAAGGTATGCTACAGAAAAGTCCTTGAGTGGGTGGGGGGTTGGAACGGTAGTAAAGATTAGTTATATATAGTCTTCTTTCTATACTCTGTGACGGCGGCATGATTTTCTTTTTTTGCAAGCTCTTCAGAATTGCACGTGACTTTGAGAGACCAGATTACGGAAATAAAAAACAGGACACAGTGTCGTGTAAAATAACGGTTATCTGGGCTGTAGTTGTTTTCAATATTTTACCTCTTCATTTTTATCATTTAAATAACAGGGTGGTATATAACTCGGACAAATTTATTTTCCGAAAATTATATCACGTAGATAATCGAGAGAATCACGCTTCTAGAATAAAGGCTTTTGCAAAGGAAAGCTAATGATCTTTAGTTATCTTTTCCATTATCTCACTCGCTTCTGTTTCTTTTCATATCGGAGTAAGTGAGTTGTAATTTGAATTTTAATTTACTTAGGGCTTTTTGGCATCTACGTCACAGCCCGGGATAGGGTAGGGAAAAGGATAAGAGAAAAAATCGGCCAGGGCCTTAAGTCAAGATATCATCCAGTATTTGCCCCGTGTGACTGAGAAAAAGCCTGAGAAAATCTCGGTTAGGACAGTCGGCCGCTGCAAAACCCAGAACCTCCAAAATGCGAAGCCAATCCTCTACCAACTGAGCTACGGCCGTTCGGTGAGTGAGTCGAAAGAAAAAATATTAACGAGCTTATGTTCTCTAATGTATGCTCAGTTCCAACACAAGTTCAGTGCTGCTGTCACACTACGGTACATTCACATGAAGTATCTCAGGCTCAGACCGGGATAGGGTAGGACAAAGGGTGTTGGAAGGTGGCCGGTCAGGGCGTTTCTTGTAGGGATGGCCAAACGGATCCGGATCTTGGTTTTGGATATGCGGATCTTCGGATCCAGATCAGAGTTTCGGATGTTGATACTGGTACATATATAAAAATGCTGCTCGGGAGACACAACAGTTCCATTTCGTTACTGTGCGGAATTTTATTGTCTTTGAGATTTGGTGACGTATGTACTTTTATCTGTAGAATGGGAGTTTGCTGGCAAAATATTTTTTGCTAGTTCAAGCATTATTATTGTACTTTTTTTCTGGTAATAGGGGACCAAAACATCCAGAGACGTAAGTGTTATTTTAGGAACTGTTCCGGATTCAAGTATCTTAGCAAAGGCACATAATATAGTTACATAATTTTTAATATCTGTTTTATTATTGGTCTTAGGAACAGGATATACCTTTGTTGTTGTTCTACACTCGTAGTAATTTCACCGAGCCGCCGTAGCTCAGTAGTAAAGCGTTGCCTTAAGAGAATGCAAACAAGAAGCACATAAAAGTTATATGGGCAGCGGAACATGCATTCATCATAAAACAAAATTCGAACTGGTTTTGTATCATAATAAATCATGTAATAATAATTATTGTTATTAATACGATTAATATTAATCATGTTACATTACATGTTATAACAGTGCTGAATAAGTAGCCAGTTTACAGCAATATTTTCTCTATATACATCGTGTGATTAATAGGTAGTTTAAATGATGGTGCGCTCGTAAGCTAATTTTGGTAATTCTTTTTATCACTCGATATATTTAAAAAAAAACGTTTAATGTTAATTATCTGTAATCGTAGAAAGAATAATGTTGCGCATTATTCGTCAATAACTAATATTTGTTTTTATAGTTATTTGATATTCAAAATCAGTAGTCATTGTAGTTCACTGACAGCGCCTGTATAAACCAAACGACAGACACCTGGCCGTTAGATCGTACAATAGTGTTTTTTTTTTTGCTTGTCGTAATAGAGCAAGCATCTATTAGAACCACGTGATCTTTATTGAACATTCTTTCTTCTACTTGGAGTCATCGGGTAAGTGACTGCTTCTCATACGATGAGTGGAACTTGCAGCATTGAATTGCAGTGCGGGCGTTACTCCCTTGTCCCCCCACCATTCCTTAACAATAGGCGACCGTTTCTCACCTAGAGGCACGGAACCTACTCACCTGATCATTCCACACTCTGTGGGTCGCGGCCAACCATATCTCATCGGAGGCTCGAAACCAGTAGCTCGTTCACCTTGGTCCTTTCCTTGAGGAATAAACTCCTTCGCGACTGTTTCTGCTCGAGAGGAACGGAACTCAGAGAACGTGGTCTCTCACCCTGACAGCCCCATCACTTCTCCTTATCCCCCATGTGTCTTGCTTGCCCGCTGTGGTGCGGAGGTTAACAGCCGAATTGGACAGGTATATAAAGGTTGCGATACTTAGTGTTGTCAGTGCTGCGAGTTGAGACACAGGACATCTTGGTAACTCTTAATCTCTGGCTGTTACAATATGATTAACATGTAAAAATTATTATTATTATTCCTTTTGGGAATCCTTTGCGCGCTCATTGCGGAATTATGAAATATTCATTTTTGGATAGTGCAGATGTGACGTCTTTGACGGTACCATGCCGCAACAACTCTACTGTTCGTGACGTTACAAATATGAAGGTATAAAGTTTATTTCCACGCTTTCGGCAACTGTAACTCCGAAACCATGCACATTTGGAATCTTTTTCAGTGGAACTTTCATCTCGTTTTGATTTCAGAAATCACTCCCAGAAATTTGACGGTGTAGTTCATAAACACCCTGTATATAATAATAATAATAAATCACAGCCATATTCGATCTACTACTGGATGAGGCCTCTGCCCGGAGGTAGGAGATTGGTCTACTGCTCCCATGCTGACCAGACGGGTTGGGAGAGGAGAGCCTAAGCTCTTACTGTGATCGCCACAATCGTTTAATCATAGCAGCTCCACAATTGCATCATGATACTGGGTGGGCACCGTTCTAGACCCACAAGCCTTGGAAATAATCCTTGGCATCTCCGGGAATCGAACCCGGGACCCCTCAATCTGTAGTCAGCAACGCTGTACGGCTGTGAAACTTGGAAATTGAATGCGCAAACGACTCAGAGATTAAAAGTCACACAAACAGTAATGGAGAGATGCATGCTAGGAATAACCAGGAGAGACAGGAAGACAAATTAATGGATTCACGCATAAACAAATTTAGAACATATAATCAATACTGCGAAGAAGATGAAGTGGAGATGGACCGGTCACATAGCTAGACGAACAGACGGAGGTGGACGACAAATGTACTACATTGGGTTCCTAGAGAAAAGAAACGACCTAGACCACGTTTAAATGCAAGATGGGTAGATGAAATCAAACGTTTTTCAGGAGCTACATGGATGAGGATAGCATCAGACAGAGATATGTGGAAAGAAAAGGGGGAGGCCTTCATCCAGCAGTGGATCGAATATGGACTAATATAAAATGAAACAAACCGCTTATCATAAACAGGAAAGTTACTGTTAGGGGTCGTCGGCCATAAGCCATGGTAAAAGGGGATCCAGGCATGAAAAAGGTTGAGAAAAGCTGCTCTAGTGTCTGGGCTTCCTGTGTCTTTAGCCTGTTTTAAGTAAATTAAGTATGGATACAAAACCTCAATGTAATTATATAAATACATGTGTGTGTGTGTTCGATGAATGAGTGGCTATGTTTATCGCCTTGTTATCAATGGGTTTGAGAGGTACGATTCCCGGTGCGAAACATTATGCTATCCCTCCTGAATATCTACCCAAATTCATTGCCTTCACTTTCAAGAGCTAATCGCTCCCACTTGGTGTAAGCGTTCCCCTATTACATTTTCTCTTCCACTTCGACCATGGGATGGAGACGAAGAAACCGCCAGGCAATAATTCTGTCATTCAGCAGGGGTTTTCAATAGTTATTTATGATATGTATATTAAGAGGTGGAGGCAGGCAGGGGTCGTCATAAAGACGTACCAGAGTTCCAGCAGCTCAAGGGACAAGGCACAACAAAACTAGCCATACAAATGTAAACAACACGTTTACTGTTTACTTTCTCTTCCCCCTCTCTCTCTTTCCGCCATTTAATGTCAACAGCTTTTGTTTTCATATGAAGATATTATATTCCAAATAATGTAGTGTTAATTCGTAGCACATTCATGCTAGTAAATACTATCCGTAGTAACAAATAGTAAATGTAAGTTAGTAACACTAGCAACGCGTAGTGGTATCTATTGAGAAAAACCTGATGACAAGTGGACCTTTAGTTCCCCTGCCGGGACTCGAACCCGGAACCTTCGCAGACCGCTCGGCCACCCGGGCGGCAGTTACAAGATGTGTTTGTGATCTTAGCGTATATTTTAAAGCAACACATTGACGTTACAAATTGGCCAGTAAACTTTGTATCGGCATCTTATGCAGCTTTCATATCCTGAGGTATTCAAACCTAAACAGAATGATGCGGGTGTAATTATTACGTGGTCGAATATATTAGCAATTAAGGAAGATCCATATGTGCAAAACACGTGGTATTGTATAGCACATGACATTATCCCGTACAAAACAAAATTGCATAGACTGAATGTGATTCAAGACAATTTATGTAATGTAGTCAGCCTGACACCATATTTCATTTTCTGACCAAGTGTACAAAATATAGTAAGTTATTTTTGTGTGTAGAAAGGGTAACCGCACTATAAATTCTATAACAGGACTAGAAACAAATTCTTATCCTGGATTATTCTTGCATTCATTAAATACATCACAGCAGTAGATTCTAGTAATATTGTTACTATTTTCAGACAACGATTGTTATATGAGTTTACAATATTACACATAAGCAAATATTTAGGCAATACACTGCATTGTTCCAATAAGCGAAAGATGTAAGTAATGTGCACGAAAGTATAGCAAAGACTGAACGGAATATAATAATTTGTTGCCTCATGATTAGACTTGTTTTGAATTGGTAAAGTTTAGAACGATAATTCTTTCTTTTTCATTTATTGTGAGAAACTGCCAGGAAAACAAAAACTTCATGGGCATGTATTTGCTTCTATGATTACATTGCTCTATCTCTTTTCTTATATTTATGAGGAAAGGGACAGTAGTGAGTAAATGTGTAGATTTTATAATCATTTCTTATTCATTGCTTCGAGCTTATGCCGGGTGGTAGAACTTATTACGTACTCTTAGTGTTGTAAATAAAAAAAGTGCGTTTTTTCTAACACTTCCGTTAAAAAAAAACATTAGCCTTCGTTTTTTCTTCAGGACAGCAATTTGTAATACTACTAACGCCCCTTTAAACAAAAATTACTTTCATATAGGCAATTAAGAAGTAATATAACATAATTATACCCTAGATTACAAATATTTTTTGGTTTTTGAGAGATATTCCGGGTTGTTCAGTTCTCAGTGTTGCGAACTTTTAAAAAATCATTTTTTAAAAATTTCCATATCGTATCTGCCCCAAACTTAGCTTAAAGATCATTCAAAACAATAGAAGAAAATTTTGGGTGTCCCTGACTTCAAACACTCCAGTCGTCAGTGTTGCCAACGTATTTTAAAATTCAACTTATAGAAATGCTGTTATTAACACAAATCTACACGTGTGCAATTGATTTACACCTAATTTGACATACATGTTCAATAGGTACTGCGACAGGTCATACAGGCACTCCAGGCACCATAGTTTTTCATGGTTGCCAAACGATTAAAAAAATCTAGATTTCATATTTGTTATCTTTGGACGTATCCACATTGATTTCCATCAAATTTGATATGTGCATTAGGTACTGGAACAGTTTATACTAGTATTTATGGCACCACAGTTGCCAACCAATTTCAGAAAATAAAATGTTTAATCGCTTTCATATCGTTGAACGTATTAGGACCGGACTTTGTATTTACGTATTGGGACGCGTCATAGAGGTACTTCAGGTCTAACAGTTCACAGTGTTGCCAATCAATTTTAAAAATAAAATATTTACTACTTCCATTCAGTTTGACGCATCCGCACCAAGCTTTGAATATACATATTCGACACAATCGGAACGTACTGTGGTTGTTCCCAGTACCCAAGTACCCAAATGCTACCTTAATTTAAAGTACAATTTTTCAAATGGGCCCCCATATTGTTACATGCCGATAGCTATTCCTATACTTTCAAAAAAGCTCGTGGGGAGCCGCGGGACGTACCTACGTTATGATATGCTTTGACATAATACTTCTCAGAGCCCTATTGCAACAGACTCATTAGAAGAAATCTATATGTAGTTCCTTGTTCATAAGAGTATTCATTATGCATTTATACATCTCTTTTGAAATATGCATATAACATAAAATATGTTATGTTACACTGTCTCTATCTGTATATATTTTCATAGTATATGGGGCGAGGCTTGGAGCCCGGTGCATAGTAGAGCAATGCCACCGAGCTTTTTTTAGTAAAATACAATGTACTAGTAAACGCAAACATATATCTCTGCCCTTGAATAGAAGCAGCTTATTTCCCGGGATTTTGAGCTAAAGATAATTGATTTTTGCGGACGGTAATTATGATAAAAAATGATATCTTCCTTGAATAATACCGTAACTAGAAATTAACGTATTGCACATACGGGATGAAAGTATATTTCGGTAAAAAAAACATAGTTTTTCAGTTTACAGTAAAGATGTCTTCGAAGTTGCCTCTAGGAACTCTCTCTGTCTCTAGGAAGTCTTTAATTTATCACTAGGAACTTAAATTCGTATAATTCAAAATATATCTTCAGTTCCCTGGAAGTTTATTAGTATTTTATTACAAACTATACCAAATAACTTTAGTTCATTGTCAGGGTCAAGATATAGGAAGTACAGCAATGTGGTAACAAATGCATAAATAATCCCATCAATTGCCTCGTAAGTCTGCAGGAAAACAAAGCAATAGTAAATTGGGATTAATGTATGAAAGCTTAAATCCAATCCCGCTGATTACATTGATTATCTGCAGCATATTCTGCTTCTTTGCTATTTGTTTATAGACTCATTATCAGTGAGTTGCACAGGAAAGAGAAAGGATTTAATCTGGACACACTTTATTACAGTTAATTCTTCCAAAAATAAGCATAAAAGCCAAATGTAGATTGTGAAAAAAGGAAATTACAGGTCTTGTTGCCCGAAAGAGAGAACATTTCAAGAAGTGTAATTCAAATCCCGGCCAGGACACTGGAGAATTTTCCTTCATTGTTCCCATGGCTAGCGCTCTGAGATATACTCAGCCTCTATCAAATTGAGTACCACAGTGTCCTTGGTATTCCTGGGTACTTTGGGAGGTAAAGGCAGTTGAGTGTGGAACTGACCACCCCACCTCACTTCGTACCGTTGGTCGAGAATATGTGGATCACTACCTCCACATCCCCCATGCGCCGTTCACGGCGCGTGCGCATTGCACAGGGTATACCTGTACCTTTTTACCTTCTATATAATAAATAGCTTTCTCATTGAATTTTAATAAGCAACAAATGTCATCATATTTGGTAAAATAGAACCTACCATTTCTAGTAAATGCTTATGAATAGATCGGAAGCGCGATTGAAACGTTATAGAAGCATACTGCAGATGGAGTACTTATCAGAGCTCCTACTAATTTTTTATCTTTAAGAAAATGTTTAAAACGTTTTAAACACTGTTTTTGCAGTCTATAAAATGTTTAAAACAAAAGAAAAGTTTTAAATATATATATAAAACTTTTTTTTTCCAACCCTGCTCTGACTACGACCTGTTCCTCGCAATGAAAAAAGTTTCAAGGGACAACGTTTTTGTAGTGATGATGCCGTCATGAAGACTGCATGACTGGCGTTATGACCAAGATGAATCCTTTTTTAGTCACGAGTTGGCTGCACTGGAGCACCGCTGGAAGAAGTGCATAACACTCCAGGGGGGACTACGTAGAGAAATCCTAAAATTGTACCTGCCTGAAACATTCTCTTCCTAGGAGGGCTCAAGACTTATCAAATTTCTCTCGTATGTACCCTTATTGAGGAACTTGTTGAAGGCACTGTGCTGACGGACGCAGTTAATTAGTATCGTACACGATGTTCATTCATTGTTTTACAGTTACTTCCTTTCTCAAGAATTTGAACAAGAAATTCCTCCCTTTGGGAGTAACAAGTGATGAGTTTATGTTCTGCAAAAGTACGTATCCACCAGAGTCATGTTCAACACCACCCGTTGCTAGACAGCTACAATAAAAAAGGAGATGTCTAAATAATCTCTCGTTTTGTCAATAATATTACGAGTGGATTCAAATGTATTGTGTTATTCAACGAAAGAGATGCGCTTTGGATTTTCTTTTTTTTTTACGTTTTTGGAATTTGATGTCAATGAGTGTACTAGATTAACTTCGAATAAAACTAGTTTAGGAAATACTACTTCTTTGACTAGATTAACTTCGGATTAACCTATTCTTTGTATACGCTTGCTGAGAATCTGAAGAAAATTTTGCCACGTTCTTCTTGCCCTGTGTATGCTAATGGGTAGTGATTAACAAGTTTAGGAAATCGAAAACCAATAGCGGTTCGTATTTTTTTTTTCATCCGAAGGAGATGATTCCAAGAAGAAGACCTATAATTTGAAGCAGATGTTGAGCCACTTGTGCCCACACTAGGTACAGAACTCGCAACCATTAGATTACAAAGCTACAAGTGAAACATACCACACAGATCAGCCTAAGAGATTAAGGTGCTCTAAACATCAGCCAAATTCAAGATGCTATAGTTTGAAATATATTTGGGGGGGATGACTGTTATGAAAGGGCCTAGTCATAGCTTCGGTCTGTGTTCTATTCAGTATTATTTGCATCATTCTCTCGTAACAGTTTAGTTGACAGTTCAGATGGTCGTACTTGTTGACTGAGCGGACATAATGAATATGGAAATTAGAACCCGTTTTTGACTACTCGTGTAAATTTATGAGTGTTTGTTTCTTCTCTGAATTACTTCGTAAACCTAATGTTGCCAGATGTCCCGGTTTCCAATGAAAGAATTCATTGACCCGAAAACTGCTTTCGGGACACCTGTTTGTCCCTTTTTTTTTGTTATGACTGTGAATTCATTCTTAGTGTTCCTGAGCCTAATGTGGGAAGGTATTTTCCATTATGAATGTGAAATGGACAGAGGAACGAGATCACCTGTATATACGTGTCAACATTGGAAGGAAAAATTAAATGTATATCGAATTAGCTACTTTAGAGTTCTGTGATTGTATATGCCAGCAGCAATATCAGGAGGTTATGGTTAATATTATAGGTTAGCTTAGGTTGTGAATTTTATTACAGTTAATATATGATTTAACCTTATTTTATTCAATATATTATTTGAATATGGATATCTGAAATGTCCAGGTTTTTTATTTTTACAAAATCTGGCAACCCTACATAAATCCAAACCCTGTACGTGGTACTGTGGTTCACCGGAATAGACATACGCCATCTTAGAAGACGTACGTCAGTCAAATGACTTTTTTTTTTAATTTTATATTGTAAGCTGAACTGGCAATGTTGTCTTCTTTTGACACGTATGCGAATACTTTAAATCTGTTGAAATAATTGAGGAGCTCCTTGAAGTCGCAATTTTTGATACGATAATTGAATTTCGTAACGACTTTTGAAATTTCAAAGTCAATGTTTTGATGTGTAGTTTGAAATCTACAACAGTTTCTTCTTCCCACTGTCGAAGTATATATTCATTAACTTTAATACAGTTGGCGCAAGCCCGTAAAAATTCTTGAAACCTTATCTTTCTAACGAATTTTATTTTTATGGCCTTTAGGTATCTAAGGTTCAGACCGGGATAAGGGAGGGGAAAGGATTCGGTAAGGTGTCGGCCAGGGCCTATGTTGAAGGTGCCATCCAGGCATTTTCCTGGTGTGACAGGTAAAAACCCTGGAAAACGTCAGTCAGGATGGTCGGCCGCTGGGATCAAACCCACGACCTCCCGAATGCTACACCAACGCTCTATCACTGAGCTACGGCGGTTCGGTCATCTTCCAAACGAGATCTCGAAGATGATTTATACTACTACACACACTACTACTTGTAGGGGTTGATTCTAATTGTTCTTTCCAGGCATAGTAATTTGAGCGTCTTGTAGGAACATTATGTAATTCTGATTTAGTGAATGACATTTTGTGACGCGACCCATTTGTCTTTCCGATGGTATATTCAGCAGTTTCTTTCTTTCGCTCGAACGACACCTTTTCGTTTTTTTTTTCATGATGAACCTGTAATGCCTTGGCTCATTCAACCTTCCATATTAATTACTAAATTCAGTATCGGGAGTAGCCCAAGCATGGTCAAGAAGAACGCCAGTTCTTCGAGTGACGCTAAGTAACGAGTCTGTTAGCGGCACTCACATATATACAGCTAATTTGGATATAGCAAACTATAAGCCCGATTTTGATGCTTGAAGTTGCATTTGAAAGCTCTTTTTCCATACTAGTACACAGAAAAAAAAATGGATCGGTAGGACCTTCCTGGGACCCCCTAGGACGGGTTGAAAAAAAAAATCAGAATTTCACATTTCTGATGATAGAACTTACCACATACCATATTGGCGGCCAAAGCTTGCAGAATCGTAATCTACGCTTCAATACCTTTCAAACGGTGTATAACACGTCGAAGTCGGTGAAGAGGTTCAAACGTTATGACCTTTTTAACCCAACCACATAATTTTCACAAATGATACAAAAGGACCTATGTCATTCTGTCTGTCTTCTGGCTTTAGCCCAAAGTGGATGGTACCGGGGGTTTTGGAGGTCAATTGCGGGCTTTTTTTTAAAGAAAAATATGCAGCCTTACAAAATAACCTAAGTAGCACATCCACGTTAGCCGTAATGGGCATATTATATTTTACGACATAGATCGATATCGTTCAACGACATGGGTCCCATATTGGATGGCAAACATCTTTGCCAATATCGGTCAAAGATATAGATCGACATCGTTCGACATTGCTCAATACTGGGTATTGACATCGCTCAATATCGGTCATTGACATTGTGAACATAATGTAATTCCGATTTCTTTTACTATTTTTTAAAAGCAATGCCATTTTTTATATAGGATCACCAACACAGACAACTCAACAAGAAGTAGTAAAACACGTTAGAAATTGTAAAAAAAAAAAAAATACTGTTTATGTAAAGAATACTATTTTACTGTAGCTAAAGTTACATCACTTCGCTGTGCTAATGGATTGTAAAATTTGTCGACCACTGCTAGTTTGTAAAATAATGTTATTTTCGATATTGCGTTCATGCTAAAATTTGTAGTTCCAATCACTTATATCATTTCACGCCTCTTCCGCTTTTTTTTTTTTTTTACATTTTTTGCCAAGGACTTAAGAGTACAATGACGATGATTACAATGAAACAGCTTCAACTGAAAGAAATGATCTAAAACAAATGTAAATAAATATAAATTTAACTTATCCTTCTACTAAAGGGAACTTCTCTTAACAACCGCACGGCCTCGAGAAAATACACTACTTTCTACCGTACAAACGAAACAAAAGTGTAGAATGTCCCCCGGTTCTGGCGGTGTACGATAACCAGCGTAATAAATATTACTATAAATCTTGATTTGCCTATGTACTTACAGTGATCAAAGACTCCTTGGTAAAAACACAATCATCTTTAACGCTTTATTTGTTTGTGTCCTTCCCGTGGAAGAGCAGGCTATTTCTGCACTTTAAGATACTTCGATGAACAACTTCTTTGTCACCAAACAAAGCTGGGCGCGTGTTGACTACAACATGAACTTTTATATTTTATCACCAGAGGGATATAGCGTAGCTTGAATAAACATCGGTTTGCCTATATGGACCGACATTGATGAATATAGATATCGGTTAATGACATGGATCGATATGTTTCCAAGGCGAGTGCTCTATTTTTTAATTTTAATTTATTCATTATGAACAAAAAGTTTTGTAAAATATCGATTTATTCTTTACACAATACTTACTATAGTTTTAGAAAATAGGTAAATTAGTGATACCGATAATCGATGTCGATCCCACACCGATCGACGTGGGCTCAAGCGGGCCCTCATTAACGATGTGGGGTGATATGGGTCTCATGAACGGCCAACGTGCATATGTAGTGGGGAAGTGATATCAGTATAGAAAACCCTTCGGGGTAAAGACAAGAGTAGCGCAAGAATTCTACTCACAAAAGAAGTGATATCTATTTTGCGAGTTACTTTCTTTGTGTCACTATGACGGAAGGATACTAAATATTCTAATTTTATTAGAAAGGAAACACTTCCGTCATAGTGACACAAAGAAAGTAACTCTCAAAATGGATATCACTTCTTTTGTGACTAGAATTTTTGCATCACTCTTGTCTTTACCCCGAAGGTTCTTTTATACTGATAGATTATACTTGGGGAAGTTGCCGTCTATTGTGTGGGCGTTGGTTGCGTATTACGTAAGTGTAACTAGGAGCCTCGCTGCAAACGTAAGGAGACTTTCATATTTTCCATGGCAAACTTGATGCACAATTCTTTGTTTGCCATAGCAGATTTGTGGAAGTATTATGCAAATTTTATCTGGTATCTTGGCAGCTACCCTTTCGTAAAATGGCAGATTCAACTGGTTAAGTACACGGGGATATTAATCAATCAGCTAATTCAATTATCTTCTAAGCGTTAGATAAAAAATAAAAAAAGAACAACATATGGTTACATGCTCTTCTCCAGCTACACCTCTCTGCCTTACTCTCTCTTTCTCTGTCGGGTCTAATTATTAACATTAACGCGTGTCAGATGTTTTCCTTTAGAGCCAGCCTTTCATGTTACCACGACAACCAACACTTAATTCATCCTAGTAGTTAGACAGCCTTTAATTAACACATGTGGAGACGACGTTGAGGTGACGTGTGGTTTGGTTGTGTTCGCAGAATTTTGCTGTAATACACGTCACAACACATTCTTGCGTCAAATATCGCAAGATCGTGTTTTCCTCATCTCTCATCCGGCCTATATGCTTTAGATGATTTAATTTTGATATTGAATGGTGATCAATAAGTAGTTCCACGAAATATTGGAACGGATTTAAAGTAGTACATAACCTGTTCTCTGTCTATCTCTCTCTCTATGTAATGTATGTATATATGTATGTATCTACACTAAATGGATTGAATTGATGACGCAAATTCTCAAGGCCGACCTTGGATCCAGGTAAGATCTGTCACAAGACGAGACATTCACTCTATCAGAAAACAAAACCTACAAAACAATGTTCATAACTTCATATACGTAGGATTCTCCCGAACACACCATTCTAAAGCTTCTGAGGGTTTATGTCGAGCGAAACCTTTGGCTAGTACATGAAAGAAATATTCGCAATGTTTGTCAAGCCACGAATCTATGAGAAAGGTACTGCACCTTGAATCCTTCCGTTGCAACTACGGACTGTTATTACTGCAATAGTCAGTTCTCTTATGTGTCCATGCGAAATATCAACATAACAATATTCTTAAGAAGGTAGATGGATGGCCTGCACCTTCCGACATTTCCAGAGCTCATCAGTCCGCGTCAGTTATCACTTATCAGTAGACCACAGAAGCGGCTGGGTTATTCTAGTTCTTGCAGTTTATTTAAGAATCTGCTTAAGTTTGGATTTTCCAACATTCCTATCGGTAGTTAATTTTCTGGATTTTCCCGAATAGTCCGGTTCCTGCAGAGGCGAGCCCGTGGGATTCTCATGTATGGAAGATTACTTAGTAAATTTCGTTTAAGTGTCCCTCATAGAGTCATAGATTATAGATAATCAGAGTAAGTTTATGATTTATGGTAATATCCAAGATGGCGGCCATCAAAGATGGCTGATGGGTCAACTTTTGAATGGCCTTATCTCAGTAACTATTCGACCGATTTTGAACTTCTTTTTAAATTAAAGTACTTAACGATGACGTTTTTGTTGTTATTACTGCTTTTCATATCTCTTTCCTTTATGGCGCTAAATTAATTTTTTTTGTGAAAATGCCGTAACAAATGAAGTGTGCAACTTCACTATATCCAGGGTGTCCCATTTTAATCAAACCACGCTGGAATATTGCAAAACACTGAAAGAAAATACAAAAAGTGTGCAGTAGAACATGTACCGACAGAGGGGGGGGGGGAGGCTTCCATATGCAATGGATGATGTCACATGAACAATGTTGCTACCTCAACACAAACTTTTATTTTTTCAAATAGTTTTTGGAGGTGATAGTATGAGCCATGACAAACAAAAAAGTTCATATGAATATGGATAGACACTTGAATACATGGGAATTTTGCTTCGTTTTGGAGATAACAGTATTTCTAACTTGGGGCCCAAGGTCAACGCCAAACAATGAGAAGAAAATTAATAATTCTCAATAAATCAGAAACAACGCATTGAATGAAAATTTCGTTTGCGAAAACTTGTTTGTAACAACATTGTGTATCAGTAGTGAAAATACGATGTCACCAGGCTATCAGTGTTGCCAACCCGGTATAACATTTATTTTCTTAAATGGTACTAGGTTGTATTATTAGATATTTGGCATCCCATAGATATTAGATATTTGGCTGATAAACAACATACGTAAAGCGGACATCACAGTGTTGCAAAATGTGGATGAAATATCCTAGGGAATTACGAAGTTTGTAGATCGCGAAAATCTTTCTGCCTTATTCACGGTTTCCAACATTGCGGTGTGTGCTTTATGTATGTAGTTTATCATCGCCAAATATCTAATATTACTAGTACTAGTACTAATATTACTAGTACTAGAATAGTACTGGTATTCAACCTAGTACCATTTTAAAAAAAATATATTATACTGACAACGTGGTGACATCGAGTTTTCACTGCTGATATCCATAATGTTATTTCAAACAAATTTTCGCAAACAAAATTTTCATTCAATGCGTCGTTTCTGATTTATTGAGAATTATTAATTTTCGTCCCATTGTTAGGCGTTGACTTTGGGCTTCAAGTTGGAAACCGTATCTCCAAAACGAAGCGGAATTCGATCGATGTCCATATGAATTTTTGTGTTTATCATGACTCATACCATCACCTCCGAAAGTATTGAACCTTCATCCCATTTGAAAAAATATAAGTTCGTGTTGAGGTGGCAATACCGTGCATGTGACATCACTCCATTGCACATGGAAGGCTTTGCCTTCCTCTGTCGATACATGTTCCACTGCACACTTTCTGTATTTTCTTTCAGTGTTTTGCAAGATTCCAGTGGTTTGATTAAAATGGGACGTCCTTTATAGACCGGTCCCTGGAGAAAGGAACTCCTAGGATTCTCATGTACAGAAAAATACACATTTCGTTTACGTATCCCTAACAGAATACAAAAAGTCAGGATAGGTTGTTTTATTCATGCTAATATCCAATATCGTAGCCATCAAAGATGATGGATGGGTCAACTTTTGAATGGCTTTACTATGGTAACCATTCAATCGATTTTCAATTCCTTTTCTTTAAATGAAAGCACTTATCTAGGACGTTATTACAGGTGTTTTCAAATATCTTCTTTTTTGGGCGAAAATCTACAAATTTGTGAAAATGAATTGTGCAACTTGACTATATACGTTTCTTTGGGTATTCCTTCGCTTTGCCTACAAAATAAGAGACTGGTGCATTCTTTATAAATTGAATTAAATGATAAATTATTACGACTGTGGGCGATGGCTTAGATTTTCATGAATTCCCACATTCATCGTCACATTTGTTTAGTTGGCAGTGACAGCCAGTGGCGTAAGTAAGGGGGGATATGAGGGATTCCCCACCTTGACTCCACCTATAAGAACTTGGGAAGGTAATATTTCCGCAAGAAATAGAATTAAGCTATATTTGGAAGTATATAATTGTTAGTTAAAAAATAAAATCAATTTTAAGGACGGTAACAGTGCTATGATTTATGTCCATTCTTATATAATAATTGTTTGTTTATTATAAATAGATAAAGGATCGTACATTCTGCGTTACAATTTCACAATTAGGAGAATGTGATAAATAGCCTTCAGGATAACCAGTAGAATAAAAATTCAAAAACTTGAAAACGATGACCATACGTTTAGACAACAGCTTTCTGTGACAATCATATAGATAGCGCCGGTAGAAAGACGATGTCAAGAGAGTAATAAAAAATATCGTAATTCCTGTTAGTGATAGAGTCAACGAGAGTAGACCGGAGAAAATGTTAAATATAAAACATTTCGCATCTATGGTTGAAGCAAATATTTTGTACGTAGAGAAGAAATAATTTTAACATACATTAGATATGAATGAAAAATAGGAATTTCACAAACTGGGGAGTTTGGTGCTATTAAGATACAGATCTATGTAAGATCTAATATGACCTTTCAGATCATAAGGGGAAAAGGGGAACTTTTGGAAAATTTTATTTTGTATCGAGTAGTGTTTTAAAGGTCGGGGAGCAACCGGAAAATTAACAAAACAAAACAGGAAAAGTGTTGTTTCTTTCCACGGGGAAAAAACCGTGGTTTTTATTGACAATATATATTTTTTTCTTTTCCTTTGCTTTTTCATCACGAATATTCACTACTTAGCAGATATTTTGTGGTTTTCATCAACTTCAGTTAATAATTTACCGAATCTAATGTATTTCAAGGTTCATACAACTTCTTAACAATTCGTAAATTCTTAAAGATTTGCTGGACTCACCCATTATGCTTTTTACCTCTCTGCTTTGGATTCTGGCCATAGGAGCTAGTGTAAATCATCATCATCATATTCAGCCGTTTTCTATCCACTGCTGGATGAAGACCTCCCCCTTTTCTTTCCACATATCTCGGTCTGTTGCTACCCTCATCCATGTAGCTCCTGGAAAACGCTTGATTTTATCTACCCATCTTACATTTGGACGTCGTTTCGGTCGTTTCTTTTCTCTCGGAGTCCACTGTAGTACATTTGTCGTCCACCTTCCATCTGTTCCTCTAGCTATGTGACCGGCCCATCTCCACTTCATCTTCTTCGCAGTCTTGATTACATCCTCTACCTTTGTTTGTGCGCGAATCCATTCATTTGTCTTCCTGTCCCTCCTCGTTATTCCTAGCATGCATCTCTCCATTGCTCTTTGTGTGACTCAATCTTTGAGTCGTTTGTGCATCAATGTCCAAGTTTCGCAGCCGTACATCATCACGGGTAAGACACATTGATTATAAACTTTACGCTTCAGACACATTGGTAGTTTGCTTTTGAAAATAAAGTGTAGTCTTGCAAACGAACTCCACGCCATTTTACATCTTCTATTTATTTCATCAGTCAACTTGGCATTCGATGTTTTGAGCTGGCCTACGTAAACATACTCATCAACTATGCCTATTGTCTCTCCGTTAATCTTCACTTCCTTCTTTGCAGCATGTTGGTTGTACATTACTTTTGTTTTCCTTAAGTTCTTTTTAAGGCCTATTTTTGAAGTCTCGCTACCCAGTTCTTCCATTTGGTTTGTAGTTCTTCTGCACTTGAAGCAAACAGGACTATATCATCAGCGAACCGTAGGTGATGAAGATATTTGCCATTAATTTTAATTCCAACTTCATCCCAGTTTAAATTTTGGAACACTCTCTCCAGGACCACAGAAAACAGTTTTGGAAAAATTGAATCTCCTTGCCTTACCCCTTTTCCAACTTTAAAATTTTCACTGTCTTCATGCAGTCTAATGACAGATGTAGAAGTCGAGTAAATGTTTCGCAGTAACTTGACGTACGCACTTTCGATACCTTGATTTAAGCACTGCTGACAAGGAGACCGAATCGAAAACTTTTTCAAAATCTATGAATCCCAAACATAGTGGAATTTTGTATTTATTAGCTATTTGCATAACTTCATTTAGTGTTTGTATGTGGTCCATTGTGCTAAATCGACGACGAAATCCGGCTTGTTCCCTTCCGTGGTTAAAATCTAAGTCTCGTTCAATACGATTCAAAATAACTTTGGTGAACATTTTGTATAATACTGACAGGTCTGTAGTTTTCCACGCGTTCCTTGTCCCCTTTCTTGTATAACAAAATGATAACGGCATTATTCCAACTTGAGGGCATTTTTCTCTTCCTCAGGCACATCGAGAATAGTTTAGCAAGTTCCTCTTTCATTTTTTCATTTCCCCATTTAAACGTGTCTGCTGTGAGTCCATCTTCTCCTGGCGATTTTCCGTTCTTCATCCCTCGAAGTACTTTATCCACTTCTTCTTTCATTACGTCTGGAACTTCTACATCACTTTCTTCTGAGTCTTCATTTCCTAGTTCTTCCTCGGAGTAGTACAATTCTCTGTAGAAATTTTCAAATATTATTATAATTTCTTCCTTATTTCGTGTTACGGTCCCGTCTGGTATCTTAACTGCAATTATTTGCTTTTTCCCTATCATGAGCTGCTGTTTGCTTTCTTCAGGCTTTTGTTTTCCTCGACTGTATTTCTAACAAGATTTTCGTTATATCTTCGTATATCCTCTCTTATTTTCTTCCTTATGGTTTTATTTATTTCTATGTACTCAATCCTCTTTATGCAATTTTCCTCTTCTTTCATTTCCCTTCTTTTCTTCATCAAGAGTTTAGTTTATTCTGAGATTTTGCTTTCCTTTTTTTTCTGATGCCTGCTATTTCCTTGGCGGTCTCTCTTATTATCTCAGTCAGTAGTTTATTTCTGTTATCGATGTCTTCTTCATCCTCTAACTCTTCCAAGACGCTGAATATGTTGCTTAGTTCTATCTCGAATGTCTGTCTGTGTTTTCCTAGATTTTCAAGATCTAAAACTGACGGTTTTCCCTCTGGCAAGCTTCTTTCTCTTAAGTCTAGTATTTAGTTTCAGCTTACATCTCACCATCCTATGATCACTCGAGACTTTGAAACTGTTCAGAACAGACACGTCTTGCAGAATTTTCCTGTTATTCGACAGAACGTAGTCTATTTCGTTTTTGGTCCCATTTGGGCCTTTCCATGTCCACTTCCTCTGGAGTTTAGAGCGAAACTTTGAAGTTCACGGTGACAGCAACGATTCAGGGGTTGTGGGGGTGGGGGTGGAAATTCAAAAAATTTAAAACCACTTCTTGTGGGGTATCGTTGAAAAGCTCTTGGTGAATAACCTACAGATCAATAAATAGTTTCTCGATAACTCTCATACAAGGCGAGAATTGAATTTTTGAAAATAAAAGGAAACCTCAGCCTGTAGGCCTGCCGAAAGGATTTTTTTTATCCGACGCTACGGTTTTGCGCTTTTTCGCGTTTTGTGACTCACGCCTCCTTTCGTCGTCCCTGCTTGCACTGTATAGTCCTGCCGGCAAGCGACAAATTTTTCACGAATACTGCACACTGTGAAGATTTTCTAAAGTTTGGTGTACTTATTGTCCGCACCCATAGGACACTTTTAAGAAGGAGTACCACTTGAAATCTCCCCTCCCCCAAAATGGCGGCCATTTTGTAAAAATCGTAGACTTTAATGTTTACGCCCCCTGGTCACCGTCAATATTATCATAGACCCATACATGATATCTCGTTGGAAAGCTGATTAAATACAGATTACGACGAGGTAACATTTACGCCCATCGTGCCTTATCTGTAGAAGAAGACAAACGAAGACGAAATTTTTATAATTTTTTTTGTGGAAAACGTGGGAAGCTGGCAACAGTGGCATTTATCGTACGCATACAAAACCCACCAAAATATACCATACACATTCGTGTCAAATATATCCAACAATCACTAAGATCGATTCAATACAAGATCAGAAAAAATAGATTTTTGGTAGTACTTGCATAACTTTCTGAGTAGAAGAGAACCAACAATTAGAGAAAATGGCGGCCATGACGTCATCAGATATTTGTGGTTTAATCGGGAGTATGGGATCACCTCATTAGATGTTTGTGATTTAATCGAAGAAGTCAGTTGTCATCAAAATGTGAAGCCTAAAACATTATTTGAATGAGGTCCGTGCAGTTTGTAAATGTAAGAATAAAAAGTGTAAAGCACTAATTCAGAATGCATCTGCTGGTATTCGAACTATTACACAAGTAGGTAAAATGTTTTAAATTGAAATTCTAAACTCTCTCTTCGTCAGAAGTAAAGGTTACGTCTACACAAGAAGACATTACGTGCACTCACTCTCAAACCTTTAAGTTTAAAAAAGAAACGTAAAATGTTAATGCAAAAACTTTGGTGCTGTTCTACCTTTGTTACTAGGCGCAATCTTAAGTGCAGTGGCTGAAAGTTTATTTAATGGTTATGAAGTCTTCACAACTTCAAAAAATGATACTCATTCCAGAAAATGCAAGTGCGCAAATATATTCCACTATGAAGTCTGTAAAGTCACATCAAACACGTTTTGATAATGAAAAGGGTGAAAATTTAAAACGAACTGATCTTTCTACGGATGAAAAATGTATCAACAAGCATTACATCGTTATTTAGAACATACTCCACAATCTCAAACATCAATTGTCTTACTTGTTTACAATTCTGAATCTTCAAATATGTTACCCATTATTTACTATATTATTAGTTGAGTATCAAAATCATTTGCTAAAAAGTCTCAAGTAATATTAAATCTTCTGCAGGTTTCTAATCGTATCAGTAGGGATCAGACTGGTGCAGTTTCCATAGATAAAAAGTAATCCCAGATTTAAATATAATTGATCTTATCAATGATGTGGTAGGAACTCTAAAGATTTTTAGAAATCCCGTTGGCATTCAAGATTTTAAAGATTTATTAAAATATTAATAATCCTTTAGAAGAAATTAATTTTCAATTTGGGGCAAGTTCAAGTAAAACAGTGAAATAGAGAAATATTCTTAGAAATCTAGTAAAGAAGAACAAGAAGAATTCTAGTAAATCATTTAAGAAAAAGAAAAATACTATTAATAAAGGAACAAAAAAACGTTTTCTTCATTATTTAAAAATTACAAAGAATACAACAGACGTTTTAAATGTCGCTTCATAAATTTATTATGCGTATGCAAATTCAAATTCTTTTGGTAGTAGCTCCAAATTAAAAAGAAAACTAGTCTTTCTCAGAAAAGGTAAGAAAATCTTTAGATAAAACTTCACAAGATAAATACACTTTACATGCTCCTGCACGTAAACATTTTCCTCATAAAATATTTTGTTAATGCATCTAATGAATTAGTAAAAATTGAATTTAGCAGATATGTAAAACGTATCAAAATATAATGATGGATATAATATTATTTTATGTATCATTGATACTTTTAGCCGATATGCAACTTGTATTCCTGTTAAAAATAAATCGGGTCCTGTCATGGCAAAAGCAATAGAGTCAATATTCATTAAAAGAAAATTCCCTCTACTTCATTTTCAAATCGATTTGGGAACAGAATATTATAATCAACATCTTAAACGTGATTTAGAAAAATATCAAGTGAATCATTATAGTGTACATTCTGAAATCAAAGCTGCTTTTGTCGAACGCTATATTCGTACCTTAAATAAAAAATGTAAAAACTTTGCTTCTGAAAATATTTATCGTTATATTCATATTTTGCAAGATCTTGTTAAAAGTTATAACCATACGAAAGATTCTTCCATTCAATATGCACCTGTACAAGTAAATGAATCTAATGTTAATGAAATTTGGGAAAGATTATACGCCCAACAAAAGTCTGTTAAGCAAAAATGTAAATTTCAAGTGGGAGATTATGTTCAAGTAAGTAAATGTAAACATAAGTTAGAAAAGTGATATTTACCGAAATGGTATCTGGAAATATTTTAGTAGACCGCTGTTTTAAAAACAATCCTTTTACTTATAAAATTCGTGATTGGAACGGCGATGTAATTTTATCAACAAGAGTTACAAAACGTATTTAAAGGAAAACAGAAAACTTATTTAATTGAATACGAATTAAAACGTAGAAAAGGTTGGATTTATGTGAAATGGTTAGGCTTATCTTTCATCTATGAAAAGTTGGGTTCAACAAAAATCTGTTCAGTCATAAACATGCTGTCTCAAAAACAAGCCGATGAGTTTTATGTTACTTTACCATAAAATATTTGCAATATTATTTTTCTTAAATAAAAGAAATACGTATACTACGAAACTTTGTCAGCCAATTCATTTAACGAAAAATTGGTTGGTATATTTAATTGGACTTTCTATTCTGTGGAGTTTTTCTAATATTCAGAAAGAAGAACAACTTATTACTCATTTGGGTGATAAAAATATAATAGAATATAATATAAAATTCGTACATTCGATTTTAGATACTATTTGTACGACTTTACGTAAACAAATTGTAGAAGAATATGATAAATAGACAATTTACATGTATTTGAGGAAAGTAGTAGTCTTAATAAAAGTTTCATGATGTAGAAATGATTACTGTTGAACATATGATCAATGATGATCTTGTAGTAAACAAGAAAATCTTATCGTTATGCAAAATGAGCTAAATAGAGATAAAGATTTTATTTCTCATACGAATTCCTAAAGGTGAAAATCTTTTCGCAATAAGTCCTGGATTGCAAAATATTTTATTATTTAGGATTTTAAGGTGAATACACGTATAGTTCACTTTTGTCCCATGAATCCGAAAATGAAACCAGTTTCTAATGTTCCAGCACCTTACTACACAAATCTTGATTATCTTATTCCTTTAAAAATTAATGTATGTATTGATATTGTAAAAGATCAACCTCTTTATGGTAAACTAATTCGAAAAATTGGAATTCAAGTTTATCATTACGGAAAGATTAAATTTTTTATCTTTGATTGTCCACAATATGTTAAGGTTGACAAGAAATATTTTGATACTCTTCATGTAGACTTAGAAGATGTGCATGGGATAAAGTTGCTATTCCAATTTGGAACGTCAAGCATAACTCAAGCGATTATTCTTAATAATCGAATACATTTAAACCATTCGTGGATGGTAGAATGAAGTGAAATTCATATTCGCTGAACGATTGGTAATGTTATTACTGTTCAAAATATAATATGGTATGTTGGTGTTAAACATAAAATGACCCAAAAATATTATTCTACTGTTCAACAATTAATAGATTAATTAAATAAAATAAATCCAAGTATAAAATTTGAATATTCAAATACAGTCACTGTAAAAGTTGATAATAGTATTAAATATTTACGATTATCACCGATATTAGCATTGAAATTAGATTTTGAACTTGATATTAATATTTTAAAAGATAGTGGTATTCCTAAACAACCATTTTTAGACATTGGTTATCCTCATAAAGTATTTGTATATACAGATATTATTCAACCTCAGTTTGTAGGTGGTACAAAAGCACCACTTTTACGAATTGTAGCTATAAGCGATAATCATCATGAGAAAGTACAAACCATAACTTTTCAGAATGTACATTATTTGCCACTTGGAAAACTCTCTTTTGACACTGTAGAAATACTACTAAAGGATCATGCAGGCCGAATTTTACCATTCGCATCTCGGACATTGAACGTAACACTTCACTTTAAGCGCACGTCAAAATTAAAAGATATACAGTTATGCATAGAGGTAGAAGAATACCTTACTTTGAAGAACCTGTTTATCAACGGGGCATGGGATTTGGAGTTTATTTTGAGGAATATTTCGATTTTATATGCTATTCATTAAACAAGGGACAAAAGCAGCGGGAAGACAAGCTTTACAAACAGGAATTCAAGTTGGAGGGAATATGGTTGAAAACCGTCCTAGTAGAAATTTATTAAAAGGACGAGTTCGCGAAGCAAGGTCATGTTTAAGAACGAAAGCTGAAAATAGTCAATCAGTTGCTTAGTGGAAGTGGTAAAAGAAGGCATGTAAACGTAAGGTTCCCGTACGCATTCGACCACCATCTTTAAAAAGACGACGAGTGTCTAAAAAGAAGAGTAGAGATATTTTTAGTTAAATACGACGTCTCTTACACCTAAAAGTAATGAATGCTGTACGAATGAATTTGAGTTAGTTTCCGTCCCTATGATACAAACTGCGATCGAATCATCTCGCATGGTAGAGTATCGACTAATTTATTCACTTTCTTCTGAGGGACTCATAGAATTTCTTGTACCTGGAGATACTGCAGAATATATTCATCCTCCAGATATTTATCTTTATGTGAAGTGTAAAATAGTAAGGAGGAATAGTGATAATCAGGTAGTAGCAGGATGGCCGCCAGCCGTTTTGCCAGATAATGTAATGCCAGTGAATAATTTCTTACATGCACTTTGTAGTCAAGTGGATGTTTCTTTAAATGATAAAATAGTTTCTTCTACGAATGGAACATATCCTTTCAGAGATATTATGAAACTTTACCTAATTATTCTGAAGATGCAAGGAAAACTCATTTAACCACTGGATTATGCTATAAGGATACTGCAGGGCAATTTTCATACTTTTAATGAAAATAATGTTGGTTATTATAAACGAAAATCTCTTGTTGCTGGTAGCGCATTCATTGATATGTATGGGCGACTGCATAAGATATTTCTGGATCAGATCGTATTTTTTTCCATATAAAGTCAATCTTCGTATAAAACTAAGTCGTAGTAAAGGTACATTCTGCTTAATGGCAGCTGAAAATTCTACATTTAAAGTTAAACTCGAATATGTTATTCTATATGTTCGTCGAATTAATATTCCTGCTGATTTATCTTCACAATTAAACACTTTTATGAGTCATGAAACTGTAAAATTATCACTGACTAGAGTTGAAACAAAAGTACATACTATTCCTGCAACTGTTGATTCCTATAATCTTGATTATATATTTCTTGGAAATGTACCGAAGGATCTCATTATAGGATTTATTGCAAACACTGCATGCAGCGGAAAATGCCATGAAAATCCCATCCACTTAAAGAAATAATATTAATAAGTTGTATGTATAAGTTGGTTTCGAATTTAGTCCTCCCACTCCTCTTACCCCAGATTATGCAAATCATCTATGCGTTCGAAGATATCATACCCGTTTCTCTGGAACTGGTATATTTCATGGAAGTATGAGTCATACGATCACATATTCTGATTACCCCGATGGATATACTCTTTATGCTTTTATTCTTTCCTCTACTAACACTTTAGATGATTCTACATGGGATGTTATTAAAGATTCTACTGTTAATTTCAAAATGGAGTTCAGTCAAGCACCGGCACATTCTATTTTATGTATTGTTTACGTACATGATTTGCTTATTCAGATTGATAAAAATCGTAATGTATATACATATCATATTATGTGAAATATAGTTCAGTTTCAGATTGACCATGAGAACTGTCATACACTTTTCAGCGTTTGAGTATAGTGAAGAAAATAATTTCATAGTTAAAGAACAAGCCATAGTTAATCCTGATCTAATAATTTTCAAACCTCCTTTTCCAATATCAAAAATTAGTATTCCAAGTTTGAGGTTTGCAAATGAATATTTAAGTCGTTACTTATTTGGTTTAAAGTGGAGAAAAGGCGAAGTTGAATATGAGTTAAAAACATACTTACTAAGTATACTTCCTACAGTGAAAGTGTATATACACATGGAAAAGCACGGCAAGTTTTTTAGAGCCTCTTCCACTAAGAACAGTGATTAATAGAAGATATTAAGTGTCCAAAATATAATGCTTTAGCTTTTTCATAACAAAGTTGTGCTCATCATCTTCATCAGTTTTCTAGTTTTCGGTGTGCCTTAAAACAGGCTTCAGTGTATCCAAAGTTTTTGACATATTATCATCTACATTCTTTTATCTTACCTAAAACAGAACAGTGTATGAACCAACACCAATTAGTGAAACTAGTTGTCATGTGGAGTGATGAGTTTTTAAAAGTTGTACTCAGGACTGTGCTAGTGCAATAACACTTACTGGAATATATTTGTCAAATACGTTACCTGAACAAATCGATTATAAGTATATTATTTATTAAGAATATCAACTAAAGTTATTTATAATTACAAGTTTCACATGCTTCTTACATTTGCATAGCTGATAAGGTTTCTAAAAAATGTTTGGTTTTTAATATTTCATCCAAAACTGCAATCATAAGCAGCTTCTTAGTGCACAACCATTAACTTCGACAGGGACATGATAAGTACATTTTGACATACCAATGTTCAGATTCAATGTTTTCAGCTCATGACATACTTTTTCACTCACATTATCAACACTTTCCAAGTGAAATAGTTTTTTAATCCATTGTACTTTTTCAAGACCTTTACAAAAGAATATACCTCCACTTTTACAGAGTTGAAATATTCTTCGAATATGTGTAACGTTGTATCCATTTTAAGCATCCCATTCTAAATTATGAAAGTTTTGTGTTAACCATTCCACTTGTTTTTGATACACTACTCTTAATTCTGTAATTTCACAAGGCAGTTTTACTAAACAGTGGAATAAAAGACTAGCATCACACGATACTATACAAAGTTCTCTCCTAATAGATTAATATGGAGAGATTTGGAAACCTTGATGTACTGTCCTGAAAATTGTGCGTGAATAACTTCAGGTATGAGTTGTGCAATGGATTCAGTTTTTACGTACTAATTCTCTGCAAGTTTTGAAAAAGAAAGAATTCTTAGAAATACTTACATGATCCTGTCGTTTGAAAATTTGATAGTACTCAAGAAAAAGTTTATGATCATCCACTTGTTTCACCAAATGTTTTGATGGTACTTTCCCTATATTACATATATATATATATATATATATAGTTATTATGAGGGAACTTTAATCTACAGTCATGAAACCGAATGGGGTTCTCCTTTATATATGCTCGAAAAATTTGTAGAACACATCCCTTCACTATATATACAGTACAACGAAATGTACACAAAAGTCTGACATTTTCACTTTCACTCGCTCACTCCTTCTGTCCTTTCTTGTCTTTTACCAGTAACATATCCATTATACTTGACGTGTATACTTTTACCACTCGCCAAAACATTTGATATTTTTAACACTTCATCATCAATCACTTCACAATGATCTTCTTTATATATATATGATAAAGTTCACTTAATGTAGCTGATTGTAAAATAATTCTCCACACTGCTTTTCTGAAATATTCTTCTATTTCTTCTCCTTTTACCACCTCACCTTTTAAATATCCTAGACACGCATGTCCTGTTTGATTACATTCACCATAAAAACAACCTTCGCATATCCCGGGGTTTGAGGATTCCACTTCTTTAACGCTTCTTTAATACAGTTTTCATCTACCCATTGCTTTTTACAAATACACTTCAAAGTTTCCACTTGATCGTTTACTCCAAATATTCTTCGTGCTGATGTTCCTGATGTTGCCACGACAGGTGAAGATTTCACTAATACTCTGCTACATTTCACCAAAGTTGATGATCCTGATTATGATGATGATGATGCTGGTGGTAATACAGGTGAAGATTGCACTAATACTCTGTTAGATTTCACCAAAGTTGATGATCCTGATGATGATGATGATGATGCTAGTGGTAATACAGGTGAAGATTTCACTAATACTCAGGCAGATTTCACCAAAGTTGATGAAACTGGTGATGCTGCTGCTCCTAAGGGTGTTTACTTTATGTCCGAATTTCCATAGAAGAATCGTTTCTTTGGAGGATAGTTCACTCCATCTGACACGCGCTTCTTTCTTTTCTGCTCTTCCTGCTTCTTCGGAACTAAAAAGAGAAACCTCTTTAATACCATCGTCTTCTTCATCCTCCTTCTTTAATATAGTAAAGATGATGATATTAATGATGGTGACTTTGCTTTAGATCTTAAGAAACTATATATTGTTCGATCTCCTCTTCTATCTTCTTCATCTTCTACACTATCAAGTAATGATAATACTACCTCT
The DNA here is from genome assembly GCA_022664845.1 of Lepisma saccharinum. NCBI lineage: Eukaryota > Metazoa > Arthropoda > Insecta > Zygentoma > Lepismatidae > Lepisma > Lepisma saccharinum. Next base: position 107,814 of record JAGDQP010002186.1, read on the forward strand.
TCATCCTCTGATGTAAACTTACTCTATATCCTGCTGATACTCCTCTTCTGCTGCTTGGCCATGGCTGCGAACATCAATACTATTTATGATGTATACAACATCACTGCCCTCCATATATCAACTTAATCAATCATTACGTGAAAGTACAACAAATAACCTGATATTAGTACGTCAACAGATAAGGTGAAATCAGTACGTCAGCAGATAAGGGTCACGTCACCTGTTACGCACAACCGATGCTACAGCACGATGACGTCAAAGGTCAATGACCCTAAGACGTCATGGCCGCCATTTTGTCTAATTATTGGTCCTCTTCTACTTTTCTGTGCTAAGGATTTGAAGGGAGAAAAATGACACTCAGGTATCCTGCTCTAGTCACCCTTCTAATTATCATAGAGCTGTAAATGATACCTCATTGGAAAAATTATGGAATGCAAATTCCGATGTGGGTATCATTCATGCATATCGAATCCAATTTGTAACAGAAGAAAACTAAGTAAGTCGAATTATTTTTGAAAAACTTATTTTTTAGAAAACGTAGGACGGAAGCAACACTGGATTATTGCACGTCAAAAAAATGGAAGCTATTTTTGTTCACCTTGCTTAAGAGAAAGTGCCTTTTACTCCGAAGCAAAGCTGTTTGGTAGGTGGGGAAACCTATGACACATTTAAAAAATACAAAATTTCGTTTTTATATGAAACCAATATTGCAACTAA